>JAODAL010021419.1:0-67120 GCA_025379985.1 Phyllomedusa bahiana | reverse complement strand
CTTGGTGCTTAAAGAAAATAGTCGGTCTTTTTGACATGCCCTGTTTTAGTAAAACCTTGGTTCCTTGTAAAAAAACAATTCTGAATCACCCTTCTGTTCTTCTTTTTTTTTGCTTAAAAAAAAGTTTTTACTGAATCTGTCACTGGGTTTTTTCCCAAATTTTGGGGTGGGGTCCCTGCACAGTCTGATACTGTCCAGTCAGTGCTGGCAGAATCAGTGTGTGTAAGGACATAGAAGTCACAGAACATGTTATCTTAGCCTTACAAACAGTGAAACCCGAGGAGAAAAAAAACTTTAGGGCAAACTTGTATGAATCTCCCCAAACTTTCAGGGCGCACCTTTCCGCGAAATCTGGGGCCTGATTTTTGTCGAGCGGGGGGTTTGCGCCCCCCCCTAATACAAAAGGGTAAAGTCCCCGCCCCTCCCCAGTGTTTGAGGCACAGTGGGGGAAACTTAGGCGAGTGCGGCGCTGCGCCTATGTTTTGCCGCCCGGGGTTATTTTGAAACCTTTTACTTTTGGGGGGAAAAATGTCCGCCGCGCCTCCCCGTGGTGGGGGGGGCAGGGGGGGGACTTTGGGCGCAGTGGGGGCCAGGGGCGCTGTGGGGACTGCGCCTCACATGGTTTCCGATGGAAAAGGGCTGGAAAACCCGGGCGGGAAATCATTTAAAGATGTCTGGTGGAGTTAAATAAAAAATCGCCTTTATAAAGGGGGAAAACATTTCAGAAAAAGGCTCAAACCTAAAAAATTAAAAAATAAAAATTAAAAAAAAAAATAAATTTCCAAAAATCTGGAAGGGCGCTAAAAACCAAAAATTTAAAGGATATTAAAAAAATTGCCGAGAAATACATTTAATTTTTCAAATTCTAAAAGCTTTTTCCCTTTTTTGGGTGGGGCAAAACCGGTAAAATCAGAATAAGAGGACATAAAACCTTTTTAAAAAACCCTATGGGAAACTTTTGACCAATAAGAATAAAAAGTGGGGACAGTTCAAAATCAGAAAAAAAATGCGGGAAAAGTTTTAAAGGGCTGAGTTAGGGGGCTTTTGGGGCTATCTGGGCCCAAATTTGAATAGGGCGACGGGGACCCATTATAGCCTATGGAAATTTAGAACCCAATCAAAAATAAAAAGGCGGGACCGGGTTCAAAATCAGAAAAAATTCCCTAAAAAGGGCTGATTGGTTGAGCTAGCGGTGGTTGGGGTTTACCCCTCCAATCAGAGCGCGAGCTACTTCTCCCATTGTAGTTAGGGAGAGAGGGGCGAAATTGCAATCAAGGCTCTCGGGCGCCTTTTGGTCAGGGAGTATAATAAAAAAACATTTTTTTTTAAATGTAAAATATTCTCTGAAAAAAAAGCTAAAAAACATTTTTTATAAACATAAATAAACTCAATCCCGAACAACGCTTTTTTGGTCGCCGAAAACCGGCCTACATGGGGAATTGCAATAGGGGAAAAATTTCCCGGGAAATACGTAATTAAAAATCGGGAAAGCTTCCCCAATTTGGGTCCGGCCCCCATAAACCCACCAAATCAGAATGGGGAGCGACAAAGACCCTTTAAATCAGTATGGGGAGAATTGATTTATCAGAATAGGAGCGAAAAAACCCCAAATTAAAAGCTTTGGAGGAAAATTTGCCCTTTTTCAGAATAGGAGCGAAAAAACCCCCAAAAAATTCCAAAGGGAAATTTTTGGGACCAATAAAAAATCAAAGGGGGGGACATTTTCAAAATACAGTAAAAATACAAAAAAGAGCTAATTGGACTGAGCAAAGGGGGTTTTGGTTCCCTATCCCAGCCAATCAGAGGGGGAGTATTTTCCCCCATTTTTGCTATGGAGAGATGGGCGAATGCAATTTTGGCTCTCACCCCGTGCGGCTTGGGAGTATGTTTAAAAAAAATTTTCATTTTTTTTAAGTGAAAATTTCTTTATCAATAAAGAGTGAAATTCTCTAAAAATAAATCAGAAAAATTTCCGAAAAAACGCTTTGGTGGGCCGAGCCCGGGGGTCATAAGGAATTGAATAGGAGAATTCCCGGGAAAAATTAAAATTTAATTTAAAAATTTTTTTAAGCTCTTCTAAATTGGTTGCCATAAACCCCCAATCAAAATAGGAGCGAAAAGTGGCCCCTTCTAACCATGGAGGAAAATTAAACCAATCGGAATAGGGGACAGGGATCCTTTATATCCTATGGAGAAATATTAAACCAATCATATTCAAAGGGGGGACAGTTAAAAATTTCATTTAAAAAAAGGTTCCAGAAGAGCTGATTGGTTGAAGCGGCGGGGCTCTTTCCCAGTTTCCCCAATCAGGCGCAAACTATTTTTTTAGGGGTTCAATGGAAAAAAAATTCAGAGAAAGCTCTGTTTGTGATTGGCTAAGTTAAAAGGGGCGGGGTTTTTTTGGCCCAAAATTGGGGGGAGTGGCGACGCTCCAAGGGGGTTTTCTAATGCAATCTAAAAATAAAACTGTACAGGGGCCGAAATTTTTTTTTTTTTAATTGGGGAATTTGGGTCCCGGGGTTATATAAAAAAATTTAATTTTTATGGGGGAAAATTATACAAAAATACTAATTCAATAAAATCGGGTTTTAAAATTTTTTTTATTTTCGTTAGCCAAGGATTTTAAAGTAGGGGGTTTGAAAACGAAAAAAGAAATAAAAAATGACTTTTTTGTTTTTAATATTTTTTGTTTTTTCCCCTCACATTTTTAAATTCATTTTATTACACATGGGGACAACTTCTGAAAGTCTTTTCTTTTTGTTTTGGGCCATGTCGTTTTTTTCCCAAAATTGCATTAAAAAACCCTATGGGCGTCGCCGCCCCCCCTTTTGGTCCAAATAACCCGCCTCTTTAACTTGCCAATCAAAACACAGTCGCTTTTGAAATTTTTTTTTCCCATGTACTCTATGGAAAGTAGCCGCGCTCTGATTGGTTTAAGGGGGGGACGACCCCCCCGCCGCTTAAACCCAAATTTCAGCTTTTTTTCTGCCTTTTTACTGTTTTTTGAACTGTCCCCCCTTTGAATAAATTGGTCAATATTTCCCATGGGTTAGAAGGGGTCCCTGTCGCTCCTATTCTGTTTGGTCATTCTCCTCCATGGGTTTAGAATGGGCCACTGTCGCTCCTTTTTGTTTGGCGGGTTTATGGCGCCCAAATGAGAAGGCTTAAAATTTGAATTACTGTTTTCCCCGGGAAATTCTCTTATTGCAATTTCCCTTATGTTCGCCGGGTCTGGGGCACAAACGCTTTTTGTTGGGATTTAACTGCTTTATTTTTGAGAAGGCTTCAGGCTTTATTGATAATGTTTACATTAATAAAAATGTTTTTTTTTTATTCATACTCCTGCCGCCGGCGCTGAGAGCCGAGATTGCATTGCGCCACTCCCCATAGACTACAATGGGAGAAGTAGCTCCGCTCTGATTGGCTGGGGTACCAACCCCCGCCCAGCTCAGTCTTTTCAGCATTTTTACTGTTTTTTGAACTGTCCCCCTTTTATTTTTTTGGTTTAAATTCTCATAGGCTTAATGGGTCCCTGTGCTCCTATTCTGATTGGCCCCAGATAGCCAAACCCTCGCTAGTAGCCAATCAGCTTTTTTGCATTTTTACTGTTTTTGGACTGTCCCCCCCTTTTAATTCGATTGGTCAAAATTTCCCATAGGTTTTAATGGGTTTTGTCGCTCCCCTTTTTATTGGGGGTTTCTGCCCCACCAAAGAGAATACTTTCGAATTTTAATTACGTATTTCCCCGGCAAATTTTCCCCTATCCCAAATTTTTGATATTGCGCGTTCTGTTTTTGGAAAGTAGATTTTTTTTTTTAAATTTTTGTTATTTTTTAGGGTTTAGCTTTTTCTGACACTTTTTCCCCTTTTAAGGCGATTTTTTTTGGAATATACTCATGCTGACGGAGCGGGCCGAGATTTCCCTTTTCGATCTTCTGTATGCTTCCTGCTGTTAGTTCCCTTTCTTCACTTCGCCGCCGCCGGGGCTTTTTGACCAAAATAAAATAGGTCTGCTGTCGGAGCTGCGAGCGCTGATTGCCCGCGTTTGGCGAGCCCGATCGTCATGCCTCGGGGTTTTCGAGCGTACCGCGCCCGCCCCAAAACCCTAAAACCGCGCCCACTCCCCGCCCCTTCATGCGGGGCAAGCTGAAAGTGGCGAACGCTGCGCAAACACGCATCCCTGCGTCTGACAGGGGGATTCGGGCCGGGAGGCGCAGTTTACTCAAAAAACAGGCGAAAAGCCTGATCATACATGTCACCCTAAAACTTAACTTTTACTGTTATTTATTGATAAAAAAATACTATAAAGAAAATGTTATAAAAAACACCTTACAGTTTTCACTCCACATAAATATGAAGGTAATGGCAGGAGGTCATGGTCAATAAAGAAAAATGAATATGAATTCAGGCACTCACAAAACAGATAAATCTTCCCTTTTTTGGGGTAGACCCCAAAATTTGCAATTTTAAAAATCATCAAGTACAGTGTCAAAAAAAGATATATTTAAAGGGTTTTTCATCATGCTTTTTTTACTAGTTTTAGCATTTGTCATCACTTTGTCCCCTTTAGCCTGTGGGGGGTTCTCAGCAGTGTTTAGCATATTCAACTTCTGTCATTACTCTGACAGTTGTGGTTGTCGATTTTTATCTCTAACAAGATTAAAAAAAAAACATGCTTTCATCCCCAAGCACCTGAAAACCTTTTTTTCTACTGAGCTTTCTTGTTTAAAATAGTTTCTTCTTCGACCTTTGCCTCAGTGTGGGGAACATGCTCTCCTCACTAAACAGATAACAGATTCCCTGTTTCAGCTAATCAGTTACAGACGTCCCCTGGATTTTGTAACCATTGAAACCTGTGTGTACTTCGATGCATAAAAACACCATTTAGCTAAAGTAAAATCTATTAATCAGTGTTTTTAGAAAAAGCCTTTATTTAACTGTCTCTTGATACTGAAAGCTAATATTTTTTTAAAGAAAAAGGGTGTACATTTCAATTCCCAAAAAAATACACCCTAATTTGTCCTACCTAGCTGCCAGCGAAGGGTATTTTTTTTTTCCAGGGATCTGCAATGATACAACTCCTTTTCATTAACCCAGCTAACTTATTTTTCTTGCTACTACTGTCCTTGACAAATTTCTACTTTGGAATATGGAATCTACTGTTGATCCCGACCTCCTACTGTTACCTGTGTGGAGTGAAAACTGTTTGCCATTTTTTAAAATGTTTTTAATGTATTTTTTATTTTTATCAAGAATCAAAAAAAGTTAAAGTTAAATTTTATCTTTTTGTTTTCACTGGGACGTGTATTGGAATACCCCAACTTTGGGTTTGAGGCTACTGAACTTGTAAACTTTAAAAAAGGTATTTTCTATAAAGTTAATTAGAAGACGCTTAAAATGAACATGCTTCCTAGACACTCTCTTCAAATAATAGTAATCATTGTTTGGTGAATAATTGTGGAGTCAGGTGTACCATCTGGGCAATATTGGTAGTATTCCTGTCAGGAGCCCTGATTATATTTTATATAAAGAAGTTACCATGAGAGGGGGGAACTGTTGATGGGAGGGGAATCAGATGGTGTGTCTATATTGGGCCCTGAAATTACATATGGCAGCCCTGTGTGGAGCGGTCCTTTGTAAAACAACTGATTGGTCTAAATAAATAACTGGAGCAGCTTCATTGCACCAGTCTTTCACATGAATTATGGAATTAGTTATTGTGTCCTTTGAGAGATGTTTGGAAGTTATTGCAGCCTCTTGTTTAATTTTTACTAGATATTCTGAATAGGATCTTTAACCCTTTACCGACATTTAAAGTAATCTTTAGTCATGATGTCATTAAGCGAATATGGAGCCGGATTTCATGCTGAACTTGCTCAATACACAGCAGTTGCTGGTTAATTATTACAGCTGATACCCGCCGCTCGCAACAGAAATCAGAGTCAGCTTTGATCCCTCCTGTTTAACCATTTAGACGATGAGGCTATCATATTCCTTAAATTGCACCCATCCTCCGCAAAGAGATTGCAGGGTGCCAAGAGATTACCATGGCAGCTGGAAACCTAGTGAAGGCTTCCATAGCTGCCATGTTAATGCTTCTATTGCTTCCTGCCATTTTCCCCAAAAAAAGAAGAAAAAAAGTTACACATAATTGACATCCCCACATCCATAAAAGTCTGATCTATTAAAATATTACACCATTTATCCTGTACACAAAACACCACAGAAGGAAAAAAATTCAAATGCCAAAATTGCAGTTTTTGGTCATTCCTCATCCCTAAAAAGTTAGAGTAAAAAGTGATCTAAATGTTGCATGCATCCCATAATGGTACAATAAAAACTACACTTAAGGCGGAAAATCCCAGAAAGTTATTTGTTGCAGAAAATGGTGCTGCAACACAGTTAAGAGATAGAGAATATTTTATTTTTTATTCAAAAAAAGGAAAAATTCCAACATTTTTAATATTTTTTCCAAAAAATTTAAAAAGGGCCATAAAAAACAAATTTCCCTGAAAAAAAAAAGGCGCAAGTATGATTTTTTCACATTCCATCCAAACTTAGTTTATTTTTTGTTTGCTTCAAAAAAAATTTTATTATTTTAAAATACAGAACATAAAGAATTCAGGTATTTCAATCAAGATCACATTTTTTTAAAAGTTATAAAACATTAAAATCAACAAAAAGTGGAATAAAAAAAAAATAAAAGATCCATTTTTTCCCTTTTTCTTCAAAAAAAAGGAAGGGAAATTTACCTCCAGATGTGATGTCTGTAAAGAACAGCATGACCAAATAGAGAGAGTAATTATGTATCTACTGTCATGTACATAAACTTTATTTTAAAATATTTACATGCAGAGGGACACAAAAATGTAATATACATGTAACACGTAAATCATGTTTAATTTGTATTGCTTAACATGAAGTTTTTTGATTTGACCCCACATAAAAGTAGGACAAATAAAATTTTAAAAAGGAATAATTTTATAAAGGGCAGAAATTTAATTTTTTTCCCCTAATTTAAATTGGGGAAACTTTGGGAATTTGGCTTTAAAATTTTTTAAAACATTGTTTTTAAACCCCAGGGATGAGCGAATTTCTCAAAAAAATTTTATTGGCCGATTGACCGAATTCTCGTTTTAAAATTCATTTGCGGCCCAAACGCATTTGAAAGGCTTTTCCCGGTGCAGAGAGCCTGAAAGGTGTTGAAAAACATTGTGCCAAGCAGAAATTTTGATATGATTTAGTAAAGACATGCAAAAGGGCAGGTTTCCGCACTTTGAATGCTTCACACTTCCCCTTTTTGGGCAGTTACAGAGCCAAAATGACCCAAAAAAAATAAAGTGGGAAAAACAGCCTGGGCAGGGAAAAGTCAGTGCCCGCAAAAAAGAACAAAGCTGAGGGCCAATATCCCCCATAGGTCAAAGGCGCACTCCCCTTTTTCACCTTATCGATGTTTCCCATTTTATGAAAAACCCGTACTGTTTAAAAAAAAGGGTACTGGTTTGGGCCCCTCCCGCCCCCCCCCCCCCCGAATGAGTGAGAGGGTGTTGGCAGTAATTTTGGTTGTTGTCACTGTATTTTGCCCTTCCTTTGATCCATCAGTGTCCACTTTCAATCGGTCAAAAATCCATCAGTATTGCTAAAGCCAAAAAGAAACAGGAGTTGATCCGGAACAGAGATGAAAAGTAAATGGAATATGTGTAGGGCAGAAATACACACACACTGGATTTGACACAGAGTTCCCCACAATAAGTGAAAAAAATTAACTCTTTGCCACAGATTGCAATATCCCTTCAGACTGAACTGGATGGATTTCATATGTGTGTATGACAGAAATACACACACACTGGGATTTGAACAGAGTTCCCCACAATAAGTGAAAAAATTAACTCTTTGTGACAGCTTGCAATATCCCAAAATAAAAAATACTGGTTCAGGAACAGGTGTGTATATGACACACACCTGTGTATTTGAAAGGTATTTCACCCCAATAACTCTAAAATCGGAAGTATTTTGCACAGAGTGCAATCTAATTCAACATGGCTGCCCTATTTATAGGGCTGTGATATCACAGAAGCTGGCTGGCTGCTGATTGGCTTCATGTCTGCATGTCTTGTCATTGAGGGCATTCCTTTCGTCCTCCCATTGTTCTTTGCCCCATGTCACGCCATGTGCTTGTGGCCATTTTAGATTCATTACAACGAATGGCCATGAACTTCGGCTTTGTTCAGAATCAAATTTTTCCTGAAATTCTAAATTAATTCCACTTCGTTAGAATCGATTCACTCATCTCTAGTTTAAACCATTCTAAATAAACAAAAAACACATGCAAAAACTACATAGCTTTATGATGTTTTCTGAATACAGAAACCCATTGTGAAATATTCTACAGTACATTCTGAGTTAATAGAGAGGAACCCCATAATCTGGTCCTTTACCTTTCAAACAGAGTAGGAGGTGACTAGAAGGAATGTATATTTCTATCACCTCCACTGAATATACAGACTATCAGGGCATCTTGATTAAGAAAATTATATGCTATTCATGGTCCATTCACAAAATTACATATTCACTATATGTAAAGAAGGGCAATAATAATTAAAAAGTTACATTTTTACAAAACCTACAGTGATCCCGCAACAAACAATACTAATTGGTTCCAGTACGACTATTGTATGTTAAAATTTATGTCAATTTTATGTTAATTTTATGGAAAACTAGTAATTGGCTCTGTTCTTATACAAAAAATCCATAAACACTGCTAGATGCTGGAAATCACTTTCTGTTTTGGGAATAGGAGTTTCTTTGGGTCATTTACTTTATACACAATGTACCAGAAAAAAAAGAAAATGGAGCCCATGTAAAAAGCAATACAGAATATCTAGTACCACACTGTACTGTAGAGGTGCTACTAGATCCCCAATCACTGCATGCACCGCACTAATACAGGGGTTTTACTAAAATATTCATGATAATCACATGTGCTGCAGATCAGCAGTGCCTGTAACATTGTATAACATCTGGTTTTAAGATACAATGTCCCAGAAAAAAGCACTGTATGTTAAAAATATTGTTTTCTTAGGTCACTGTAACATGAGGGATTACTATATTCAGTTACACATTGCAAAAAGCTTCAAATAATTGCTTGCTGAATAGACTTCAGTTTTTCATAATGGATTACATGAATAGTGGTTATCTTATTAACACTGTCCCTTCAACTGAGCACTAAAATTGTTAAAGCTTTGTGATATATATGTTGAAAATTTGATTTCTGAGCTGAGACCCTTAAAACATATTATTTCTGCATAATAATATACATAGAAGATCCAGAAACACTGCATACATGCATAGATTTTTAAAGACAATGAAACTGTAAATTAGCAATTTTAATGCTTACTAACTAAACAGTACTTGCTAAAAGTTAGAATCCTTTGACTGTAAACTGATGTGTTACCTTTAACTAATAATCTACCTACCTAGTTGTTAGCTGCCAACTAGGTTTATCTTGCTTTGTAAATGTATCTGTGCCTTCAAGAATTATGAAGGATGTATGTAAATTAGTTTGATCTATATTCTATTTTTATAAAATAAAGGGAAAACATTTTTTTTTTTACAGAATCAACATATAGTACTAATATTCTAATTCTAAGTCTGCTGCACTTTTAAACAATAAAGCTAGTCTTTTTAATAGATTATAGCGAGAGATCGCTTCTCTCTGTTTTTGCCTCGGAGCGCCGGATCCACGTCCATTTTGGATACTTCAAGATAGTTCCTACCTAGTCCTGTACCCGACCCGTGTTTTTCCTGGGATCCAGGCTGCTGTCTTAAGGGCTACAGCACTAAAAGCCCTGTAAGCCTTCTTGAGTGTTGTGCCTCTATTTATTGCACAACCTTACCAGGTGAGCTTTGCTCTTTTATTGGCTAGTTATTTTAACTGTACTACACTATTGTGCGCCCTCCCTTTCTTTTCTTTCCTTGCCAATATTCTAATTCAGCCACTTATATTTGTAGAAAACCAGACAACATAGTAAAAATATTATACAAATATCAAAATACATTGCACTCTCTGACTTTAGATGCTTCAGTCTATGTGAAAAAAAAAATATGTGGTAGACTCCGTACAGTCTATATCATTGACTCTTTTTCAGTCATAGAAGAACGATGTGTGAAACTTTTAAGGCTATTTCGTGTGTGTAAAGTATCATCACTTAATGCATTATCAAGTCGTGATAGTATTTTTAACTTAAACTTTCTAAAATCTTGGCCCATAATAACATACAGTATGGGATTTATACAGCTATTGGCACTAGCAAGAGCCGTAGCAATAGGTAAGCCTGTCTTAAACAAGGAGTTTGGCAGATTTTTTCGATATAGCTCTAAAATGTTCAAAATATGATATGGTGACCAGCAGAAGAAAAATGCAACAATTATGGTAAATATTATCTTAAATGGCTTTCCAGATTTTGCCATCCGATTTTTCTTGAGCTTGAAGACAATTATAGCATAACTAATGGTAATAAGAATGAGAGGGATTAAAAAGCCAAATACAAATCTGACCATGGTCATTATAGAATGTATTTTGGACTCATAACTGCGACCAAACATTTTATAGTTATTAAAACATATTACATTGTTGCCCGATAAATCAGTATCTCGGAAAATAAAAGAAGGGGTGCTAAGGAAAAATCCAACAATCCATGCTACTACAGCCAGAAGAGTGGCAAGTTTGGTGGAACGATGATTCTGAGACCAAACAGGGAAGATAACAGTTATACAACGATCCAAACTGATGGTGGTTAAAAGAAGGATGCTGGTGAACATGTTCAATAAAAGAATAAATGAGTTCACCTTGCACATCGCTTGACCAAAGATCCAGTGATGATCCATTGCCGTATAGACTATAGTCAGTGGTAAGAAAAACGAGAACATGAAATCTGCTAATGCCAGATTAAACAACCAGATGGTGTTGACGGATTTTTTCATCTTGAATGTAATAATTCCAATCACAAGGCCATTCCCAATGATTCCTAATACACATACTACTGTATACAGTAGAGAAGGTAGAATTTGTAGCGAAATGCTCTTTGTTTCATTTTCGGGCTCCTTATCAATGACAGAAAGGGAATCATTTCCAGAATAGTCATACTCATCATAGTAATTGTTTTTATTATTATTATAAGTGGCACTCATTGTCTAAAAAGAAAAAGTAAAATATTATAATTAATTTGATAGGTACATGCAAATATGAGTGAAAAACTATATTAATTCTACTTTACAGTATTTCCTTTAATTGTATAGATACATTGATTCTGTTGCTGTTCAAAAGCTTTACAAAACTCAAATATGCATTTTAGTAATTTGTCTCCAACATTATTACAAGTATATTACAAGTAATATACAAACATGGTTGAAAAAGTTAAGATGTCATAACATCTTTCATCATAAACATTTGTACATTTACTTCCACTTCTTTGGCCAGATTTATACCTGTGTGCACTATTTATGAAGACGGCGCACACTACCCTAGAGAGATATACACCCAACATGTTTCAATAATTGTAAGTTATTCCACTTTATTTTAAGTAGATTTCATCTAAAGTAAGGGTAACTGGCAAGAGTTTGGAAATTGTGGGTCTAACCCGCAAAGTATTGTAGTAGGAAAATAAATCAAATAATTTATTTTCTTCAATTTTCAGATATGTGCTGAGTAAAATAAAGCTGGACTTTATTGTTGTTTATGGGGAACAATGACAAGACAAATATAACAAAAGAAAACAAAATGTACTTACTGAATTTGTGCAGCAATCCATAGTATAAGACTAATGGAACTGGTTGCCTGTATTCTCTGCAAAATAAAAAAGTATTTAATGAAAACAGTAATACTAACAAAGCTGCCTTAAAGGGGTTTTCTCACTAAAAAGATTAACTTTCAATGAAGACATTTTCTAAATACATTGGTCAAAAGATTTTACATTAGTCATGAGAATAGAGTTTTTTTATGTGCTCCGAAGTACACACAGGTTTCTATGTATACCTGCATACCAAATGGATGTCTGCTATCTGATTAGCTGAGAGCAGGGAGTAATGTCACCCCACTGACGGACTAAGATCGAAGCAAACTAATAACATCTAACAAGATTAGCTTCACCAAACAAGAGGTATATGTGCTGTGAGGACCGAAAAGCGTGGCTTTAACTGTAATCTTGTTAGAGATAATATCTTCATATTAATGTAATAGTAATGAATTGCTAGAAGTTGGATATACTAATCCCTGCTGTAGAACCACCCACAGCCTGAGGAGACAGAGTGAGTGTAAAAACTCTAACAGTGTGGTAAGAAAACCCCTTTAAGTCGCAGTTTTAAGACTTACCAGTGAGACAAACTTTTTTGGGTGTTTTTGATGCATATTTTGCAACAATATTTGTAAACCAAACCAAGAATGAGTCCAAAACACAGAAGGTGCATGCCTTTACATTATACTTTTTCTCTCTATAGGTCTGGTTTCCAGATTTCGCTTACAAATACTGATACACATAAAAAAACAGACTTTGTTCTTTCAAACATGACTTGGGTTAACAACTAAATCAGAAACATTTGTAGACAGCTCTGTTTTAAAAACCTCGCTGGGACAAAGCAGGATTTGGCTGGCTATTTGACAATGTTCTTTAGGGAAAAGCATGGAACCCTTAGACACAGAGTAAACTACAGAGTAATCACCTACAATATAGGTGGTATGACCTGTTTTTCTTTTTTCTGGAGAAAAGCTATTTTACTGTTAAGTGTTGCATTGGTACATGTAAGTAGAGGTCAACTATTCATTCCACTAGTTTTGAAGATTTTTGAATTTATAAAAAAAAAAAAAAATGAGCTAATTAGTTCATCTATTGCTTTCTTGACAAATTTATTTTGGCAAATAATTCACCCACTATATTGAAATGGTTGGTGATTGCAAAATGATTTACAAATTAAGAAAACTTGAATAAAGCAAAATAATGTTATCCATAATAACCAATAAATTAAGCATTTGAGCACATCTATGAGACTTGTTATGAAGCTTATACATATAGCAAGCACAGCTGCACTCATCAGGCACTAAGACATGTAAAAACAGTGAATTTGTGACATTCAACTGCATTACTGATATATTTACTATAGGTAAAAATGTAAGGTTTTTAATTATGCACATTTGCACATTATGATCAAATTGTGTCAGCTTATCTACCACATCTCGGTAACAGGTGGGCCCTTCTCAAAGAAAATTACCTTTGTGGGTCAAAACCACCATTATATTCAGGGTGGTAAGCAAGGCCAGACTGGGAATAAAAAGCAGCCCTGGCACAAAGCCCCCACCAGCCCACATATAATATCCACTTTAAAAATTTCCCTTGTTCTCGCACCTTGCTGCTTTCTAAAATAAACAACGCTATAAATGTGCTTTCACACAAAGCATTTTTGGTGCATTTTTGACGCATTTTTTATGTGTTTTTGGATGTTTTTTTGTGCAAAAAGGCACAGCAGTTAAAGCTGTACATTTCTGCACAAAAAATGCATCAAAAATGCACCAAAAACCGCTCCGTGTGAAAGCACCTTAAACACAAGCAAGAAAGAGAAAGTGGTGCAGAGTCAGATGTGCACTTGCTTTACAACCAGGGACAAGCCTCTATAACCAATATAAACCAATATAACCTACAACGCTGCCAATCAAATCACCAGTAGTCAGGTCACCATCACATGAATACAGCACTGATTCAACACAGAAGTAAAATAACCCCTAACATCAGAGACTCACAGGAGACGTCATCTCTGATGGGAGTTGTTCTCTTCTCCTTTTCTTCACCATCTGCCCCAAACCTCCATGATGTCTTCTCTGAGTTGTTCTCTTCCCTTTTTTCCTCCGTCCAGTACAGGATGCAATGTCTCCTGGCCACTACTCGTCCCTATAGAATTTACCACAAAAACATCTTAGACTCCTCTCTTTTCCAGCAGTTACCTATCAATTCCAACCTCTGTACAAACTCCCCATCCATAGAGCCCAAAATAGTAATAGTGCCCCCTTTGGTGCCCTACACAATAATTGTACCTCAAACAACGTATGTTAGACCCTAAGAATTAGAAACTTAAAAAAGTCAGATAAGTGGCATGTAAATAGGTAGACCCCCATTAGGTAGGTATACAAGCCTCCCCCACCCCCCAGGAGCCAGGTAAGCTCCCAAAGTAGGTAGATATATAGGTACTCTCAGAATATAGGTAAATAGGCTCCCTCAGTAACTCTACAGATTTATTCAGCAGGTAAAGAGGTATATAATCCCCAATTAGGTAGGTCCTCTGAGGGTATATAGGTCCCCTCAGTAGACAGATAAATAAAAAGGCCCCACAGTAGGTAGGAAGGTATATAGTCCCCCATTATGTATCTATATAGACCCTGTCAGTAGGTAGGTAAGTATATAGGATCCCCTCATAAGGTAGGTATATATGGCCCCCACAGTTAATAGGTGTATAGGACCCCTATTAGGAAAGTAGTTACATAGGCCTCCAGTAGTTAGGTAGGTAAACAGGGCCTCCCCATAAATTAGGTAGGCAGACTGGGAGTTCCCCCAGTAATTAGCCAGATAGATAGGACTGCCCCCAGTAACTAGCCAGATAGCTAGGACTGCCCCCAGTAATTAGTTAGGTAGGCCTTCCCCCATTAATTAGATAGGTTTGCCCCCATTAATTAACCAGGTAGAGCTGCCCCCATTAATTAGCCAAGTAGAGCTGCCTCCATTAATTGGGTAGGTCTGCCCCTACTAATTAGGTAGGTCTTCCCTATTTATTAGGTGAGTCTGCCCCCATTAATTAGCTAGGTCTGCCCCCATTAAAGGGGTCTTGCCACGAAGAAAAATTGACGTGGGAAGTTTGTAAATTAAAAATAAAAATTTTCACCATTCATTGTTATTAAAAATTCTGGACCATTTTTGTCTTAGCTGCTCCTTTAGTGATCCATTGTTTACAGCTAGAGATGGGCGAATTTCTCAAAAATTCGGTTCGGTCACTTCGCCGAATTTTCCGACAAAATTCGTTTCGGTCCGAATTACTTCGGCACGAATCACGTTAAAAAAATGCTATTTCCAGGCTGCCAGAGCCTGCGGGTGCTTTTAGAACGTTGTGCATGCTTAAATATGCAGAGGGAGCTTGGTTTGGTCTTCATACAATTTTTTGTGTTTCTTTATGACACGCACATGACTGCCGCCGCTCTTAGAATCGCTTCACTATAAAATGCCTGGGCACTTATGGGGGCAAAACTGACCAAAAAATTTGAAGCAGGAACGTAGCTGTAAAGTCATGGCAGCAAAAGCGGAAAAAAACAAACTGAGAGCTCAGGTGGCAACAGTAGTGACAGAGTGTGGAGGGGACGGCGGCAGCCACAGCAGCAGGCGGTCAGACAGTGGCACAATGACATCCGGGAAGTGGCAAAACAGTACCAGGCCGAAAGGAGTGGCCCACAAGGGACACGTGTGGAGGTCACGGTGGCAGCAGCATGAGGTCAGGCAGTGGCACAATGACAAATTCTGGAGCTGGCAAAAAAGGAGTAGGCAAAGAGTGTACAATGACACAGTGTGGAGGGCACGGCAAGGAGCAACACCCAGGCAGCATAAGGTCAGACAGTGGCACAATGACACAGTGTGGAGGGCACGGCAGCAGCCACATCAGCAGCATGAGGTCAGACTGTGGCACACTGACAACTACTGGAGGTCGCACAAACAGGAGAAGGCCACAGTGTGGGAGAAACCCCGGGGCAGCAGCCACGGCCCAGCAGCATGAGGTCGGGACAGTGGCACAATGACACAGTGTGGAGGGCACGACAGGAGTCACAGCAGCAGCATGAGGTCAGAGAGTGGCACAATGACATTCTGCAGGTGGCAAAATAGGTTTTGGCACAGAGCGGCACAATGACTGAGAGCGGAGGTCACGGCGGCAGCGCATGAGGTCGGGGCAGTGGCACAATGACAGAGAGTGGAGGTTTGATGACAGGAGCAACAGCATGAGGTCAGAGAGTGGCACAAGGGACATTTTTGGAGGTGGCAAAACAAGTACCAGGCCGCAGAGTGGCACAATTGACACAGTGTGGATGTCACGGCAACAGCAACAGCAGCAGCAGCATGGGCACATAGAGTGGCACAATGACAGAGGGTGGAGGTGGGTGGCAATACCAGTCCCGGGTAAAGACGGGGTGGTAGGCAGATGGAGGAAACTATCGCAGATGTTGGGCATCAGGCGGGGTGGCGGCATCAGAATAGTGGCTGAGGCAGGTAGTTTGAACCCAGGTGACGCCTAAGGCATTGGTGTGTGGAAATCCTGGCCGATCCCGCCTGATTCATCTTGACAAAGGTCAGTCGTTAAAATTTCCCGTGGACAAGCGGGTTCTTCCTTGGGGTAACGATGGCCCCGCCGCACTGAAACACCCGCTCTGATGCCACATACTGGCCGGGCAGGACGCTTCTCCACTGCAAACTCGGCAAGGGTTGCGGCCACACATCCATTTTGGTGCCCAGTAGTCCAGCGGATCTTCTAACTGGGGTTGGCAAGAGTGCTGTCCAAGTAGGCCCAAAAACCCTGTTGGTTCAGGGAATGCCCCATGCCCTGCTGCTGCTGCTGGTGACTGCCCTCCTCACTAGGCGGGTGAAGGAAGTGCTCATTAGTGACTCCAGACTTAGGTTACTGCTGATGGAGCTGGTACTGCTCCTACCCCCCCGGCCCCCCGCGGCCGCGGCAGTGGTACGTGAGCGTGAGGAACCCCGGTCAGACCTGTCAGAGGAGGGACGATGCGCACATAGGCAGCGGCCAACTGATTACGGAGGATTTCCCTATAGTATTTGAGTTTGTCTTCCCCTTTCTCAATAGCTGGGAAAAAGGCTCCCATTTTGGACCGGTAGCGGGGTCCAATAGGGTGGGAGCCAGAAGTCATCCTCTGCGGATGCTGACTATTCGGCTGTCACTAGCCAGGCAAATAAGCATGCTGCGGGACATCTGCAAATGTGACTCCGAGGGGCTCCCTGCCTCCATTTCCACTGTATACTGCCACGGTGCTTGGGAGTCATCTGCCTCGTCTTCCTCATCTCCATCCCCCTCCTCCAGCTGCTCCTGCTCCTCCTCTCTTGTCACCTGGGTAGAAAATCCACTCATTTCACCAGACAATGCTTCTGCTCCAATGTCCTCCTCCTCCTCCTCCTCCATTTCATTCCCCACCGGACTCATGTGGCCACGAGATGTAGTCGCCACATCTCCAGTACCATGCACAGTCAGATTTTTCAGCATCTGTTCCAGGACAGGGAAGCAGTGGAATGAGTTATTCATCCCGTTAGTCCTGGCAAATGACAAATAACGTGGGCCCCCTCGAATGGCCTCAACAAACGGCAGGTGTCACGCATGAGCTGCCACTGGCTGACATCAAAGTTACATAGGGGAGTACTTCTGTCTGCCTGGATCATCAAAAAATCGTTAATGGCCTTTCTCTGTTCATACAGTCGGTCCAACATGTGCAGGCTGGAATTCCAGAGGGAGGAAACATCGCATATCAGAGCGTGTTGGGGGAGGCCGTTCTGCCGCTGCAACTCGAGGAGGGTGTTCCTGGCTTTGTACGAATGGATAAAGTGCATGCACAGTTTCCTGGCCATTTTCAGAATGTTCTGAAGATCGGTGGAAGACTTCAGGAACCTTTTTACAACCAGATGAACACATGCGCCAGGGCAGGGCGCCTGGACCACCCCTCCTCGGTGGCAGCGGGACAACCATGTTCCTCCCATTGTCCGTCCCCATGGTTCCGTTTGCAGTTGGCGCGGAGAAAGCCACAATCGATTTCTTGCTGCATGACGCGGAGCAGTTCCTCCCTGTGTGACTTCGTTCGCCGAGGCAAGCTAGGTGTTAGAACTGCGTGACACCGCTTTGCCCCACACATGTGGTATGATGGAGCAGTACTTGTGGAGGCTGAGATGGTGGTTTGGGGGGGGGAGGAGGAGGCGGACATTGGGCAGGAGCAGCGAGTTTGACAACGGGGAGGAGAGGGAAAGCTCTGTCCAAGTTGTTGGTGTGCCTGGGCGGAGACATTCACCCAGGGGGGGCCGTAAAGGACATGTACTGGCCCTGGGCCGTAGTTACAGCTCCAGACGTCCGCGCTGCCGGTGTACCTTGGAACAAAACCCATAAGCTCAAGGATGGACCCACTTTTGTTCTACTATTTATGAAGTGCTGGTTCTGGGCCTTTTTTTGGGAAAAAAAATTACGGCTTGGAACTCTCCATCTCGGCTCGGCACAAGCCATTAGTTCTCTGAATGGTGCAGAGTCCACCATTTGGAAAGGGAGGGACTGCAGTACCAACAACTTGGACAGGAGCAAAGTCAGCTGCTGCACCTTAGGATGGTTGGACGCATACTGTTGTCTCTTTACAATCGCCTCTTGAAGGGCTGCTGGGCCATGAGTAGGGGAGGAGCAGGAGCATCTGGACCGGGAGAGGATGTCAAAGAGAAACAGCTGCCTTCTGCAGAGGTGGTGGAGCCTTGACTGGATGAAATTGGCATGCGTGCCATGGCCGCTGCTGCTGCTGCAGCGGCAGGATGGCACCACCAATCTGCGCCACGCTTCTCCCCGGCCACCGGATGGTGACGCTGCATGTGTTGCCGCAGGGCCGTTGTGCCAACGTTAGCTCCCTGGCCACGCTTCACTTTCTGCCCACAGATTCTACATATACCCATATTCGGCTCCTCCGGTGTCTTAGCAAAGAACTGCCCACCACCGCCCAGTAGCTGATTTTACCCCCAACGCTCCGCACTGAGTGACTACTTTCCCGCCCCCTGCCTCGCTGAGCCCCTGTGCCGCTACTTGTCTTGGACCTGCGAAGCGGGTTTTCTACCACGTGGCCCGCTTGGCTCCCGACCTCACACTGCTGCTACCCTGCTTGACTCACGCCAACACAACCCCCTTGCTGGCTGCGCCGCTGCCTGACGCGCAAGCTGACGCCCTTTTCTCCTTACGATGAGGAAGCCCTTGCTTCACCGGCCTCCAAGTTGCGGTTTGGCTACAATCATCTATTTGTGTTTCATCGTCACTACTGTCCTCATCACCGGTCTTGGTAAAGCCCAGGCTGACCTCTCCACCACATTTACCTCCCATGCCACTCTCCACATCTATACTTTGCCGCCCCTATGCAAAAAATGGGGATATTGGCCCATTTCTTCGCTGCCACTAGCTGCTGACTGCCCTCCTCAAAAATTTTTCATCCTCGCTATATAGTGGCGGGTGAGCCCAGACCACATAGTAGATCCCTGGCTGAGGGAACTGGATGGGACAGAGGAGGGGTGGGGGGACAGGTGAGGGCGCTGACCCGCTCCCGGGCCATGCCAACTAAGTGTTGTGTCTGAGGTCCCCACCGACTCTGGGCTGGGGTTGTCCTTTTTCATCTGGGAGGAAGAGGATGACCTAGTCAACCAATCAAGAACCCTTGGGTTGCTGAACAACACACGGCCGCTAGATGACAGCGGCAGTTGTGGCCTCACGAGTGACCCCTGCTGCGGGCGTCCCTTGCTGTGCTGCGACGGGCCCGTTTTGAAATGTTTGTGCCACTGCCACTCGCAGTTGCAGAGCCTGCACCTCTTGTTGGGCATACTGTTTGTTCTAAAATGTACAGCACTGTTTGATGAAGCTATCTGTATATGATAAATATTTCACCCCGTTTTTGACTCCAAATGAACCCAGTAACAAGCTTGGGTAACCTTGGATATAAATTGCGCTCCACAAATGGGCCAGGAAAAATTTGCTTGTATGTGGGCGTTTACAAGCACTTTTGTTTTTACTAAAAGTAAAAGCACAAACAGGCTTATTTAACCTTCGCTTGTGATTTATGCTACAAGATTAATGTTTATATTTCGGTGTTGTAAAAGACGGTTTATTTTTGTCAGCAAAGCAGCAAAACAACGCTTAATTAACCCCTGGATGTAAATTGCGCAATAGAATTGAGCCACCACAAACTTGTAGCTTTGTAGCGTGTTACAATTGCGTGTTTTCTACGCCACACAACAAGAGATACAGGGTTTTAATTAAACCTTTGCTTGTGAATTAGGTACCAAAAAAAAATATATATATTTGGCGTTGAAAAAGACGGTTTATTTTTGTCAGCACAGCAGCAAAAACAACGCTTAATTAAACCCCTGGATGTAAATTGCGCAATAGAATTGAGCCCCACAAACTAGTAGCTTTGTAGCGTGTTACAAAGGTGTATTTTCTACGCCACACAACAAGAGATAAAATTGTAATTAACCTTTGCTTGTGAATTAGGCTACCAAAAAAAATTATATATTTGGCGTTGAAAAGGACGGTTTATTTTTGTCAGCACACCAGCTAAACAACGCTTAATTAACCCCTGGATGTATATTGCGCAATAGAATTTAGCCACCACAAACTAGTAGCTTTGTAGCGTGTTACAATGGCGTATTTTCTACGCCACACAACAAGAGATAAAATTGTAATTAACCTTTGCTTGTGAAATAGGCTACCAAAAAAAGATATATATTTTTGGTTGAAAAAAGACGGTTTATTTTGTCAGCACAGCAGCAAAACAACGCTTAATTAACCCCTGGATGTAAATTGCGCAATAGAATTGAGCCACGCATAACTTGTAGCTTTGTAGCGTGTTACAATGGTGTATTTTCTACGCCACACAACAAGAGATAAAAATGTAATTAACCATTGCTTGTGAATTAGGCAACCAAAAAAAATATATATATTTAGCGTTGAAAAAGACGGTTTATTTTTGTCAGCACACCAGCAAAACAACGCTTAATTAACCCCCGGATGTAAATTGCGCAATAGAATTGAGCCACCACCAAAAATAGTAGCTTTGTAGCGTGTTTTCAATGGCGTATTTTCTAGCCACACAACAAGAGATAAAATTGTAATTTTAAACCCTTTTCTTGTGAATTATGGCTACCAAAAAAAAAATATTTTATTTGGCGTTGAAAAAAGCGGTTTATTTTTGTCAGCACACCCGCAAAAAAAACGCTTAATTAACCCCTGGAGGTAAATTGCGCAATTCTATTGCGCAGCCAAAAATGAAGTGGTATTTGTATTGTAAAAACGCTGTTTCTTTAAATGAATACAACAGGAACTGGCTTAGATCCCACTTGGATATTGAATGTATATGCAGCTGCAGTGGACGCACACTGGATTTCAGATCCAATACCCCAAAAAATCAGAAATAGAACATTCAGAGAACAGTCTCTGAGACAAGCTGAGACACCCCACAAAAATCGCTGTGTAAAAATCAGTTCTTCAGAAAGCGCTATCACCCGCAGCAGCACCTTCCCTATCAGTACAGTGAGAGGAGTGTGAGCTCCCAGCGGCGCGCTCGGTCTTATATAGTGCGGTGACGTCACAGAATCCCGCCGGTCTCTGATTGGCTTCATCTCTGCACATGTCATGCAGGCTATGCCCTTCTTCCTCCCAGAGTGCTTTGCCCCATGTAACGCCATGTGCTCGCAGCCATTTTATCAATCAAAAGCACACTTCGTTCCCGCGAATCACCCCAAAGTTCGATTTCGTTACGAACCGAAGTTTTCCTGAAATTCTAAACGAATTCCACTTCGTTAGAATCGATTCGCCCATCTCTATTTACAGCTCGTCTCCAGGGGATACGACCAGGGCATAGAGCTTCTCAGTTCTGGTCGAACATGCTCAGACATCACCTCTCCTCTCAGGCAGCTACTGAGTGTTCAAACCCCAGTTGCTGTCATTGTACCCTGTCCTCTGTACTCCTCTGTAATTAGTCAAACAGTGCAAATAAATTAAAAAAAGAAACCTCAATCAGATCTGTGCATTGATAAAGAGAAAAAAAATCCACAGGTTTGGCTCCTGCAGGGATTTGGACCGAGGATCCTTGTGCCTAGAGGCAAAAGTTTTACCTCTGAGCTACAATGTAGCTACTTATAGTTCTACAGACCTTTCTTTGACTAAAGAGAGGAAAGGCCTGGTGATGTCATCCTGCATGGTCACATAATCTGCAATACAAATAAATCACACTCGCCCCCTTCTGAGCACACAGAACTGAAGAGGCAGATGCAAGAGGTATGAAATGAGATTGTGGCAAAACCCCTTTAATTAGATAGGTCTGCCTCATTAATTAGGTAGGTCTGCCCCCATTAATTAGCCAGGTCTGCCCCCAATAATTAGGTAGGTCTTCCCCAGTAATTAAGTAGGTCTTCCCCCATTAATTAAGTTGGTCTGCTCCATTAATTAGCCAGGTCTGCCCCATTAAATAGCCAGGTCTGCCCCATTAAATAGCCAGATCTGCCCCATTAAATAGCCAGATATGCCCCATTAATTAGCCAGGCCTGCCCCTATTTATTAGCCAGGTCTGCCCCCATTCATTAGCCAGGTCTGCCCCCATTCATTAGCCAGGTCTGCCCCCATTAAATAGCCAGGTCTGCCCCATTAAATATTCAGGTCTGACAGGTAGCTCTGCCCAGTTTAAAAAATAAATAAATAAAAAATACTCACCTGCTGTCTTTCTTTCCTTCCTCTTCTCCTGGTCCGGAGCGGGCAATCGCTTGCAGCCTAGTGTGCGCTGCGGAGTAGGCAGCGCGATGACGTCATCACATAGTACTGCCTGCGCTGCGGCCTCCAGAGGGCTGAATGGCCGGGATCAGAAGATCCTGGCTGTTCTGCCTGATATATATAGTGAAGGAAACAATTATTTGATATATATATATGAAACAAAGTATGGAGGTCTGAAGGGTCACTTTAACAATTTGTTCATTTGAAATCACATGCATATCTAAATGTACTTAGTTAAGCCATTTAGTAGTAGATTATAATAAGGTCTTATTAAAAGATACCGCAGGTCTTAATGTACTTGTCAGTCTACATTCAGTTTTGGAGGTATAATTATTACAGTGACAATAATAGCTGTAGGCTTTAGAAGTGAGTTTTGCATATTTCTTGAAGAGCTGGTAGATACTAATGCTTGATGCATGAAAATGATGGTACCTAGTCGTATATATATTTGTTTAATAAGACCTTTTAGACTATTACGCATGCAATTTCAAATTAGCAAATTTTCAGTGACCCTTCAGACCCTCATACTTAATTTCATTCCCCTAAGTATATGATGTAGCTTCCTGCTAATCATTTTTTGGTCACTACTAGTTTAGCTTCTCTACTGTGTAATCATTCTGCATTTGCTGTCCTGGAAATCAGCTCTTTTTTGTCATTTCCAAAATAGTATTTTTTACCGAAGTGCACAAAATTCATGCCACACTGTCACTTGTATATTTGGTACAGATGGGAGACTTATTAAAAAAAAAAAAAAAAATACTAATTGAACCTAGGGCTGTCTAGACACATACGGGTTGTTATCTGTTTTAATGTAGATTTTAAGGCCAAAACCAAGCTTGGATCAAAAAAATACACTACTGGAAGGAAATTCTAGTAAGTTTTGAATCCGCGTTTTATATTGGCTTCATTACCTGTACAAGGGTAAGTTTACATGATAGATTTCATTGTGGAGTTAATTGTGGATTCTGCGTCAGATTCCACATTAAAATCCATGTGCAGCCTGACTCTCATTCACTTGAATGGGCAATAACCCTGTAGTTCACATTGTGAACTGCACAGCAGATTTTCTAAACCATGGATTTCAAATCCATGTTGTGAAATGAAAAGAATGGACTAGTGATGAGCGATTACATTGACTATCGTCATCGGGTCGATAGTCGATATTGGCAATTATCAAGACGATTCCCATAGCGATAATAGATTATCGCGATGAAATTAAAGTCTATGGGAGAACAACACCTTCAATTCTTCCCCAAAAAGGCTGAGAAGCTGGGGAAATTTAAACATCAAACAGTCAAAGGGGATACGTGCTACATCTTAGGCAACACACTTAGGTTATAAAAGCCACAAAAAAAAAAACTCACAGCCCATTCACTACCCCTGTCTTGCACCACAGCCGGGACCCTTAAACCTGCATCACCCACAAAAAAAAAAAGTGCCAGAAGGCAGTATGATTTGAACCATCATTTTACTTGAACTGGACATTGATATCCCTGTCCTGGAACGCAGCATGAGCTCCAAACCTGCATGACCCCCAGATTTAAAAGTGCCAAAATAGGAGTCTTTCAACCACCATTTTAGTTGAATGGACATTGACTATCCCTGTCCGGGGCCCACAGCATGAGCCCCAACCCTCCCTGACCCCAGATTTAAAAAGTGCCAAAAATAGGAGTCTTTGAACCACCATTTTAGTTGAACGGGGACATTGACTATATCTGTCCTGTACCGCAGTATGGGCATGAAACCTTTCTGACCCAAACAGATTAAAAAGTGCTGGAAATAGGAGTCTTTCAACCACCATTTTAGTTGAACTGGACATTGACTATCCCTGTCCGGGGCCACAGCATGACCCCCAACCTGCATGAACCCCAGATTTAAAAAGTGCCGGGAAATAGGAGTCTTTGAACCACCATTTTATTTGAACTGGACATTGACTATATCTGTCCTGTACCGCAGTATGACCATTAAACCTGTCTGACCCCAGATTAAAAGTGCAAGAAAAAGGAGTCTATAAACCACCATTTTAGTTGAACTGGACATTGACTATATCTGTCCTGTACCGCAGAATGACCATTAAACCTGTTCTGACCCACAGATTAAAAAGTGCCGGAAATAGGGTCTTTGAACCACCATTTTAGTTGAACTGGACATTGACTATATCTGTCCTGTACCGCAGAAGGGAGCATTAAACCTGTCTGACCCACAGATTAAAAAGTGCCGGAAAAAGGAGTCTTTGAACCACCATTTTAGTTGAACCGGACATAGACTATCCCTGTCCTGGGCCACAGCATGAGCCCCAAACCTGCATAACCCCCAGATTTAAAAAAGTCCCGGGAAATAGGAGTCTTTGAACGCCATTTTAGTTGATCTGGACATTGACTATACTGTCCTGGGCCACAGCATGACCCCTAAACCTGTTTGACCCACAGATCACAAGTGTCACTATGCTATTTTGTACAGTGACTGTCATTTAGAAATATTTTTTGGTAACTGACATTTGTTTACAGAATTTATTTGGGGAAGTTTTATTTAGGCTCGTTCACACGGTTTTATTCAGAACGTATTTACAACGGATTTCCGATGAAAAATACGTTCTGAAATCAGTTGAAAATCAGTTGCAAATAAGTGCCACTAAGTGTGGCACGTATTTGTAACTGATTTCCCACGGATTCACCATCTAAAATTCATTGTAGGTGGTGAATCGTCCGGAAATAATTGACATGTCAATTGTTTTTCCGTCCGGATTGCCGTCGTCAATCCGCGGCGGCAATCCGGAACGGATTTTTGCGTCGTGGTGACGACGACCCGTTTTTTTCTATTGAAATCAATAGAAAATAGGCTGTGACTTATTTCGGAGGATTTGCCGACGGATTGACGATCGTCAATCCGTCGGCAAATCGCCCGAAATAAGCGTGTGAACGAGGCCCTTTTATAGTTTTAATTTTATCATTTTGTTTTTTTTTTTCAAGTGTGATAACATACATCATACCCCCCTCCCTGCAGTTTTTAAAGGTATTTTTTTACCGTGTAGATGTGTTATTTCGTCCGCACACCCAATAATTAATAAAAATTTCCTTATCACCCCCAAAACACTTCTTAGTTGAGAAGGACATTAGCCCTCCTGGCTTCTGAGAGTGATTCAGCCAATCAATTCAATGGTTTCATTTTTCCTCCAAATCCTTCTTCAGTGATTAGGGACAGACTCCCCTGGAGATCAAATGATGCGACCCCATAGTGACTCCAGCCCCAGAAAATTTTAAGCCTCAAATTGTGCAATTTGTGTACAGCTTTGTGTCCAATTTGTGACCTTTTTGACACTACTTAACCTCACAGAAATCACCTTTTTCAAAATCTGATTTTTTAGAGAAATTTGAAGTCTCCTGGATTGCCCTAATGGTGAGAGCCATTGCTGCCGTCAGCCATCTGTTAACACGGAGGTCCAGCTGCCAGGGCCAGACTTACAGTGGGTGCGGTGAGAGCCCAGGCTAGCGTCTGTCATCTATTAACACGCAGGTTCAGCTGCCAGGGCCGGAGTTACAGTGGGTGCGGTGAGAGCCCAGGCTGGCGTCCGTCACCTATTAACACGGTAAAAATGCCCTTATGACGCAGCAACGAAGCAGAGTGCGGAAGCGGAAGTGTTAGGTAAGACCTCCAGCCTTCCTCAGTACACAGTCAAGACCTGTGTAGCGCTTGCCTCTCCGTATGAGTGCGGAACAATTGAGCTTCACTTGGAAATGCTGGTGGTTGACGTTCCTGATCCACCCAGGTGCCCTTTTTCTTGGCATTCTTTTTTTCGTTTTACTCAACGTGCTGGAGGAAATGGTCTCTGTTCTTTGTTAGTGGTCCGTGCTCCATACTCCATGTCCTCTGAATAACCTACATCTGGTCAAGTCTTCGTGTACCTCCCTTGTACAATTCAAAGGAATATTTGTACCAGCTATTTTGTACATGCAAGTTTTTTAGTAGTTTAATTCTAGAAAAAAAACATTTTTAAAGTAGGATAGAATCCCACCAAGTCTTTGTTTCTCTTTTTTTGAATTGTATTAAATGGGTTGTCTCAATACAGGGATTTCTTTGCTATGTTAAAGATTTGCAAAAACAAGTCATTTTTCAATATGTGTCCCTTTTAAAAGTGTCCTACCTATTTTGTTTCTGACAGCACCATCACCCTTGAGCCATTTTTGACAATTTTTGAAGTACAAATGTCTGTTATTAAACCACATTTTTTACAATAGGACCTGTAGTATAGCTGCATTTCACAGCAACATTTCCCCCAAAAATTCAAAACATTACCCTTGAGCCACTTTTGACAATTGTGAAGAACAAATGTCTGTTAGAAACAATTTTTTTTACAATAGGACCTGTAGTATTGCGGCATTTCAAAGCAGCATGGCCCAAAAAATTATAAAAATGACTTCTCAGCCACTGTTAAAAATTGTGAGGGAGAAATGACACTTAAAAGCCACATTTCTGTTCCAAAGGACCATGATTATTGCTGTATCTCACAGCAACATGACCCAAAAAATATTAAAAAAAGACTTCTAGCACTGTTAAAAATTGAGAGGGAAAAATGCCACTTAAAAGCCACATTTCTGTTCCAAAGGACCATGATTATAGCTGTATCTCACAGCAACATGACCCCAAAAAATTATAAATATGACTTCTCAGCCACTATTAAAAATTGTGATGGAGAAATGCCGCTTAGAAGCCACATTTCTGTTCCAAAAGGGCCTTTAAAATTTTAGCTGTATCTCACAGCAACATGACCCCAAAAAATTTTAAATATGACTTCTCAGCCACTATTAAAAATTGTGATGGTGAAATTCCACGTAGAAGCCACAATTCTGTTCCAAAGGACCATAATTATAGCTGTATCTCACAGCAACATGACCTCAAAACCATTGACAATGCGTAAACTTCTAAAGATAAAGAGGCTAAATGGAATACGATGTTGTCATGAAACCTTGTTGTCTTTTACAGTCTCCTCACAGCAAAACCAGCAAAATGAAACTGTTAGGAACTGAGAATAAAAAAGGGAGCAAGAAATGATCATTTAAAAAAAAGTTTTCAAGAGGCCATTTCTGTTTGAAGAGGAATGTGAAGTAGACCGGCAACTAATCGGTGACCTCAGCAATTGGAGCCACAACATCATCAGAGATCCATGCCTGATTCATCTTGATGTAAGTCAATCGATCCCCATTATCTGTGGAAAGCCGGATGCGTTTGTCTGTAATGACTCCTCCAGCTGTGCTGAAGGTCCGCTTCAGATATGACGCTGGCTGCGGGCAGGAAAACCCTCTATGGCGTGGCGAGCGAGCTCGAGCCATTCGTCCGTTTTGGGGTACCAGAAATCTATTGGGTCCGGAAACACATACAAAAACATCGGTTGGGTTTAGACGCAGATAGTCGTGCACCATGATCTTAAGCTGGTCTCGGTGTGTTGGATGTGTGCCCTGCATTGCATGCGTTGGTGAGGTGGTAAATAAAGATTGCCAGAGGTCACCCATTAGGCTTCTGCCACCTTGCCTGCCGCTGCTGCTGCCGCTACGGCTACTTGTCACTCTACTGCTGTCACGTCGCTGATGTTGTTCCACCGTGACTTAGAAGAACGTGAAGCAGACTCAACAGATTTCTCCAGTTGATCAATCAGCAAGGTCTCCATTTCCTGCATTTTACTCTCTATTTGGGTGGGTGGAAGGAAAGTGCCCGAGTTTTGTTTTTTTTACCGGGCATCCCTGAGGGTGGCCACCCAGTAACTGTTGTTCAGTTTGATGGCCTTAATGCGAGGATCATGTTTGAGGAAATGGAGCATCCAAGCACTCATGTGAGAGATGGAGCCTTGATTTCCCAAGCCTCTGGCTCGAGGGGCACTAGCAAACTGATCTTCCTCATCTTCCTCCTCCGCCTCAAATTCGCTCCAACCTCTTTCCAAGGCAGGACGTCGGTAACGTCGGTGTCTAGGAATACCTCCTCCCCCTCTGCTTCCTCCGGGACAGCTTCAACACAGCCCCTGGACTTTTCCTCAGATGATGCACCTGAGAGCTGATGCGCCGCCTTGCCTAGCCCTGGACCCCGAACCACTTTCCCAATGAAGACCGATAAAATTGAGAAAACTGTCGGGCCTTGTGGATTCGACGGAGAGAAAGGCTCCATGTCCGCATCTGTTTTCCGTCTCCTCCTCGTCGCTGGCGGGACCTGATGTTTCAGAGTGTTTCCCAAAGATCATTCCAGAACTAAGATCACCCCAATGGTCATGCTGACAAGGGCATCGTCCCCACTGACCATTTTGGTGGCTTTTTCAAAATGGCAAGGATGGTGCAGAGCTCTTTCACCTGCCTCCACTCCCCGGTGGCTCAAAACCCCCAGGTCCGCACCGCTGCTTGTCAGGCCATGTGTCACTTCGTATGCGTAATGGCATTGCGCTGCTCTCAATCGCTGGAGCATGTGGAGGGTGGAATTCCAGCGTGTTGCCACGTCAAAAATGAGATGGTTGACGGGGAGGCCGAGCTGACCTGCAAAGCAGCAGGCAGGGACAGGAGCAGGGTGTGAACGGCAGAAGTGCGAAACTCAAACCTCGAGCCTTCCTCAGCAGGCAGTCCCCGACCCGGGTAGCTCTTTAGAAATTTCTTTGGGCGACAAGGTTCATGACATGTGCCAGGCAAGGGATGTGCTCCCGCCTAACGATCTTAAGGGCGGCCCGCAGATTTCGACCGTTATCGCAAACACCTTGCCTGGCACAAGGTTCTTGTCACCAGCCAGCGCTCGGTCTCGTTTCGGAGAGCCGTCCACAGCTCCTGACCCGTGTGTGGACGGTCTCCAAGACAGATTAATTTCAACACGGCCTGGTTTCTCTGGGCACATGATGCCACCAGAGACCTTGGGGAAAGAACCTGCACCATCCTGCGGTTTTGAAAAAGGGGGTGCGCCGAGCCTGAGAGCCACCGTCACCACCAGAGACATGCACCCAGCTCACCCAGTGAGCTGTCCAGAGATATAGCGGCCTTGGCCGTGGGTTACTCGTCCATGTGTCGGTGTCAGATGGACTTATCGGACACAGGTGCAGACAACGCGCTTGAAATTTTAGATGACACGTGGATGGCCAGGGCAGGGACGGCTTTTCTGGCAAAGAAATGCCTGCTCGGCATCTGGTATTGGGGGCAGGCAAGGGCCATGACGTGGCGGAACCCATTTGTGTCCACCAGACGGAAAGGCAAAATCTAGTTCCATTACGACTGCTCAGGCTCAGACAGACCACAATGAAATCGGTCTGCCTGTGAGAGCGGTAATGCGCCTCACTTTGCCGAGCCACTTGCGTAAATGTGTCTAATATTACGAGTGTGGTATAACAAAGTATCGAGTCTGGTGCATAATGTGTCAAACATGTTCATTCGAAGGGCCATACATCGGAAAATAGGCAGACTAATCACTTTTTGTGCATTTAACACCAGAACATTAAAACTGACCCCTTCATACAGGTCGCCCTTAGTGGCATAAAGTAAGCCACCCTAAGAATGGTATAAATTTAGACCAGACAGTTCTTCCCTGCGCCAGATTTATCAATGCTTTGATTGCTGTTGTTCAGTGTAAGACTGTCTAGTCTAGCTTTATACTAGAGTTAGACAGTATTGATAAATCTGCCGCTATGTACCTGAATATCTACACTAATCTTTTCAGCTGTGTGTCAATGAAGTCTTGTAAACCCCCCATTTATATGCTTTTTAATGAGCATGATCATACAATACATTGTATACGTTTGACTACAAACTGATATGGCTAAACATTATGCAAACACATTTTAGCTAATGTGTTATACTTACAGTCTACAGTATATGCTGAACAAGTGCTATGAAATTTAGTGAAAAAGAGTAGTGGAGAAGCTTTGCTAGCAACCAAAATTTTGCAACTTATTCTTTAAAAATAAGAAGTTTTCAGATAATGTCCCATCTCTATTTTCACATGGTTTTATATATATCTTTGGCTCCTAAAGTTTAAACTCCCTTAACATTTTAGTCTATGCAAGATGGAATACTTTGGATTTGTATGGGTTAAATATTTAGCCAGAAGCAAGTGACATTCTAGAAAAAAATCCATAGACCTAAGTTAATTAAGATGCTCAAGTAGTCAGAGCTAACCTTTGAGAACTGCTCATAGTACATGTATTATATTTTGGCCTTCTGCTTGTCATTTTGCTTCACGTCTCATATTTTTCTCTGTTGAGAAATGCTGCTCACATTTTATGATTCCTAGAATAACACAGATTGTGAAAATTGTGTCCTTGGAAAAAAAAGGGCAGATAGTGATAGATGACAGCACAAATAGGCAGGAAACGGGCACACTATTTATCTCGAAGTACGAATAACACAATTCTATTTAATGTGATGTGATGAAGATATATTTCTCATTCTATTATATTTTGACCTTCAGATCATTTGTGATTCTTAAATAAAATGAAAAAATATGTAGTTTAGAAATATTCCTGATCTCAGGCAAAAAGTTGATTTGGATATAGTAAAGTAAAAATGCATTCTAAGTTTACCGTAGTCTGTCTTATCCAGACAATAAACATAACCCCTCGTAAAGGAGCAGGAAAAATACCTATCCCTAGCAGGATGCAGACAGACTATAATGTAACTGTATATGAGGGAGACTGCTTAGGTGCAAAATTTTAGATTATACTATTTGACCACGTTTTCTGTAATAATTCTTTGTTATTCATCAGCAATGCTTCCTCAAAAGGTAGCAACACTATTAAACCACTTTTTCTAAAGAAAAATATCCGTTTTATGTATAAATACCAAAAGTGCAGTTTTTCTATGGCAGAAATTTCCGCTATGCAAATCCCAAACAACATACTACCATCTATTCAATTATTATCATGAAATTGGAAATTCCCTATCATGTGTAATAAAACATCAAAATGCATATATAGTATCTCACAAAAGTGAGTACACCCCTCACATTTTTGTAAATATTGTATTATATCTTCTCATGAAATAACACTGAAGATACAATGTAAAATAATCAGTGCCCAATTTGCCATTTTCTCTCCACAATGTCACATGATTCATAAGTGGTATAGGATCTCAGTTTGTGAATGGTGAGCAAGTGTGTTAAATTTGGTGTTATTGCTCTTACACCCTCTCATACTGGCGACTTGAAGTTTAACATGGCACCTCATGACAAAGAACTCTCTGAGGATCTGAAAAAAAGAATTGTTGCTTTATATAAAAGTGGCCTAGGCTAAATGAAGATTGCCAACATCCTGAAACTGAGCTGCAGCGCAGTGGGCCAAGACTATATAGTGTTTTATAAAGACAGGTTCCTCTCAGAACAGACCTCGCCATGGTTGACCAAAGAAGTAGAATGCACATGCTCAGTGTCATATCCAGAGATTGTCTTTTCAAAATAGACATATGAGTGCTGCCAACATTGCTGCAGAGGTTAAAAGGGTGGAGGGGTCAGCCCATCAGTGCTCAGACCATATGCCGCACACTGCATCAAATTGGTCTGCATGGCTGTTGTCCCAGACGGAAGCCCCTTCTAAACATGATGCACAAGATAGCCCACAAACAGTTTGCTGAAGACAAGCAGACTAAACACATGAATTTCTGGAACCATGTCTTGTGGTCTGATAAGACCAAGATAAACTTATTTGGTTCAGATGGTATCAAGCATGCGTGTCAACAAAAAGATGAGGAGTACAAAGTGAAGTGTGTTTTGCCTACAGTCAAACATAGTGGTGAGAGTGTTATGGCTTGGGGCTGCATGAGTGCTGCCGGCTGTGGGGAGCTACAGCTCATTGAGGAAACTATGAATGCCAACATGTACTGTGACATCCTGAAGCAGAACATGATCATCTCCCTTTGGAAACTGGGCTGCAACAGGATAACAATCCCAAACACATGATGTCATCATGAAGGAGTCAAAGAGGATTCCATTCTCAACCCGTGAATCTCTAGTAAATTCCATGCCCAGGAGAGTTAAGGCAGTGCTGGAAAATAATGATGGTCACACAAAATATTGACATTTTGGGCACAATTTGTCCATTTTCACTTGTGCGTGTACTAACTTTTTAACCAGCGGTTTAGACATTGATGGCTGTGTGCTATGTTATTTTGAGGACACACTAAATTTACACAATTTGTCAGGATCAGCATCAAAATCTGACTAAAATCCACATCCCATTGTCCACAATGGGAAATTAGTTTCTCAGTGCAGACAATACTGATTTTCCCCAGCACTAAAAGAAAATGGTGGAATCGGCTGGTAAAATGCCAGCAAAAAAGAAGGTTGATTTTTCCGTAGGGATGGAAAAATGTGCAGTGTGAACATCCCTTAAACACATTTCCTTTCCCCGCAGTGTATGTACAGTCAGGCTTTGTCAATCACCTATTGTTCTATCTCTAGTAGGAAGTAACTATGATCCCTGATCCAGTTCGTCTTTCCTTTCTTTGAATTTTTGCAGTGCCTGTATGCAAAGTTACTCCTGCTGTAATAGGCTTCTTCTTTGTACATTAAAGAGATTGGACCCTTTTCTTATGTATCAAAAAAAGAGGCTTAAATAAAATTACCATCAAAACATTTATGCAAAATAGATTTGAATGGAGCCTACCTAACTTACAAACATGAAGGAGATGAGGGGCAGACACTTAACAACACATTTAATATTTAGCTATGACCTTTATTATCTGCAAGACTCCAGCTAAATTTAAAGAATTCCACAACTGGCTATACAACTGTATGGTAGTCTACTTAGAAGATATTCTAGTCTTCTTGTCTGACCTGCAGATACATCAACAACATATTCACACTGTCTTGTGTTCAAAGGAAAATCCACTTTATGCCAAGCATAGAGAAAGTCTGAATGTTTGAATGTTTAAGCTTACCATTTCTAGGCGATGTGTACTTGCACTAAAGGGGTTTTCTCACCACAATGAAGACTATTACCAAATAGATTGTTGTTTTGATTTTGCTTTGTTTAGGAAATAAAGATGATTTTATTTACTGCTAGTGTACACAAGTTTCTCTAGTTTCTTGTGTCTTCTTCCTTTACCACTGTGTGTGCAATATTTTGAATAAAAGATCAGAAGATTTGAATGGTGCCGCAAACTTCTTCTATAATTGTGAAGTTTCTCTAGGTTACTTACCACCTCTCCATGCTCTCTATCTTATCTTGCTTTACAAACTTCTGTCCGACCATGGTGAGTCACTCCCTGTTGAGTCTTATCTTATAACACTGGAGCTTGTTTGCCTAAGTTAATAAAACATTTAAACCTTTAAAGCTCTGTAGCTTTGAGCACAGCACATTATAAACTTCTTGTACTCATGTCACTGTTACAGGAATAGCTAGGAATAGCAGGGCTGATATGCCAATTACTGCTATAGAACCACCCACAGCCTAACCAGATAGTGTGAGTTTGAAATTAGCTGTGGCTCTGTGAAACAGAGACATGCTATTTAAGGTCTGGATTCTGAGATGCTATCAGTACTCAACACCAGTATTTTGACTCCCAAGCTGAGAAAGCTTTTCTACAACTTATTTAGATTTTTCTAAAGCATTTGATACTGTACCACGTAAAAGGTTGGTAAGTAAAATGAGAATGCTTGGACTGTAGGAAAATGTTTGCAAGTGGGTAAGCAACTGTCTCAGTGATAGAAAACAAAGGGTGGTAATTAACAGTACATACTCAGACTCAGATCCCTGTTACTAGTGGGGTACCACAGAGGTCAGTATTGGGCCCTATCCTCTTTAATATTTTCATAAATTATCTTAAACAGGGATTGCACAGTAGAATATCGATCTTTGCAGACAATACTAAGCTCTGTAAAGTAATCAACACAATAGGGGATAATGTGTTATTACAAAGGGATCTGGAGACCTGGGCAGAGAAATGGCAGATGAGGTTTAACACAGATAAATGCAAGGTTATGCACATGGGAAGGAAAAATCCATTCCATGATTACATGTTAAATGGAAAAACGCTGGGAAAATGTGACATGGAGAAGGACTTGGGAATCCTGGTGGACAGTAAACTTAACTGTAGCAGCCAGTGTCAGACAGCAGCTGCCAAGGCAAACAGAATCATGGGGTGTATTAAAAGGGGCATAGATGCACATGATGAGAACATCATTCTCCAAGTATCCAAGTCACTGGTCAGACCACACATAGAATATTGTGTACAGTTTTGGGCACCAGTGCACAGCAAAGACATTGTAGAGCTTGAACAGGTACAAAGATGGGCAACAAAGATAATAAAAGGACTGGGTGGACTGCAATACCCAGAAAGATTTGCAAGATTGGGGTTATTTAGTTTAGAGAAAAGACGGCTTTGGGGGGATATAATAAATATGTTTAAATATATTAAAGGTCAATAAAGAGATCTCTCCCAAGATTTATTTATACCCTGGACTGTATCTAGAACAAGGCGGCATCCTCTATGTCTTGAGGAAAGTAAGTTTCTACATAAACATAGAAAGGGATTCTTTAATGTTAGAGCAGTGAGACTGTGGAACTCTCTGCCAGAGGAAATTGTCATGGTGAATTCCATAACAGAGTTCAAGAAGGGCTCGGATGCATTTCTGGAGCGTGATAATATAACAAGTTATAGTGACTAGGATTCTGGAGAGGGGTCATTGATCCAGGGCTTTATTCTGATTGCCAGATCGGAGTCGGGAGGAATTTTTTCCCTAAAATGAGAACAATTGACTTGTACCTCATGGGGGTTTTTGCCTTCCTCTGGATCAACTCTTTAGCAAGATAGGCTGAACTGGAAGGACGTATATGTCTTTTTTCAGCAACTATGTAACTCAAAGATTACTTCACTTTTGCTTCTGTATTGAAAGACTTAATAAAAGTAAATAGGGGTTAAAATAAAGAAACTTTAGATTAAAAAAAATGTGTTCTACGCTCCTTTCAAATATCCTTTTGTGATCATATTGCAATGAAACATGGTCACAGCAGAAATCAATAACCATATTTTAGAGGTGCCTTCCTCAATGACAACCCAATTGCAGCAGGAATTACCTACAGTGGAGTAAACAAAATCTGGCAGGAACCAGGTAACTGTATGCACAAAAGGACTCTTTAAGGATGGGTACAGAATTTTTATGTTTACCCATATTATCTCAAAATGTTATCAAATCAGAAAACATTTTTAATCATGCAATGGCCTCACGTAAACAGGATCTTAGCTTCATTTTTGCAAAACTTATAGTCTGAGCCAGATGACACTAGATTCTATCAGATGGACATAAATTCCAGGCATAGCCTTCACACAAAGGAATGAAAGTTACTAATTCACATGGTGTCATAGTGGTCATTTGTCATTATAGTCCTCATCAATTCCAATAAGCAAAAATAAATGTATTTTGCTTGCAGTTCAGATGGAGGAGAATTATTTATATAAATAATCCAGACACTGATAGACTAGCAGTAATTGTGATATATGGAAAAAATAACCTGTATCTGTGCTTCAATATTTTGCTTGACCTCTCTTAGATGACAGATGCTCTATATTAAACACAGGCTCACTGTGTTGATTTTCATAGCATGATCTTTGGCAGACTATATGTGAAAATTGCTCAATCTGATTTTATGTCTTTAACATTGTTTTAAGGTTAAAAACCAAGATGGGGTAAACACTTTGTTGTAGTGAAATTCACAGCAACCCCCGCAATGCTGTATTAATTTACTAACAACAACACGCCTTACCATCACATTTGCAGAAGTATATATTTGTATCATTTATACCAAAATGTGTTTGTTCTGATAAGAATTAGGGCGACACGACAGCTGTAAATCGATATAGAGGAGCGTAGAATGTGAAAGTATGTATGAACCTGTCCTTTGTGGGTTCATAACTCTGGTGTGTGGCATGCTTTGCATAGCATTGAACAGCATATCTTTGCCGCATATATTTGGCAAATATCTTTGGTGCACATCTTTTACTCATTCAAAAGTGCTGTGTTTGACGCATAATGCAGCAAGTTTTGGCATACGACTGTTCAAGCATCTATCTAACAGGGCTACAACAGTTTTTTTGGCTCAAAGCACGCAAGAAAACTGACACAGCTCTGTCCATACATGTCGCCTGTCACGGTTCACGCTGCGGCCTCTGCTACGGACCGTCAGCGTGCCCGTGTCTCTGGTGCTTCTGGCTCTATTCACCTACCTGTCCCAGCTCCTGTTTGCAGGTCTCAGTCACCATGGGCTTCTCCAGCTTCCTGTCTTCTGTGCGCACACGTGCTCCCTCTAGGGGCACGCTGCGCGGCACTGTATGGTACTTAAGGAGTCAGTGGTCCTTGGTCCGGCCCAGTGACCTGTGACCTCTGGCTTCTTAAGGAGCTTCCTCCCTCTGGATGTTGTCAGTTCGTTGTTGTCCTCAGCACAAGAGCTTCACCCCTTAGCTGCTGTACTGCTGCTGACTCAGCTATATGTTCTTTTGCATGTTGACCTGCTGTACATCTGCCACTGTACCTGCTCCTGCTGCTAAATATATTCTTCACCTGTCTGGGATCGGTCTTCTGTTTACTGCAGCAGCATCCGTTTATTGCCTCCAGTGGCGCTTCTGACTGCACTCGGCTACCACTGCGGGTTTTACCATCTCTGCCTGCAGTGGGCCCTGTGGATCCCCTGTTCCAGGACGTTTCTGGCTTTGCGGCCAGAAATCGTTACATCGCCCTTAGATTTAAACAATGATGTATATATATTTTCATATTGTGGTGGATGCTCAAAAAAATCCCATGTTAAATAAAATCCACCACTCAAAAATGTATTCTCCAATGTATATAATTCCCTTTATAGTCTATAATATTCAAATTCACATGGCTTTTAGACAACGTAACACTTGAATCCAGCCAAAAGCTCATTATAGACATCTATAGATAGGACGCACTCAGATGGCGTCATTTTGTGCAGTTCAATTTTCAAAAGACCAGTGCCAACATAAAGCTACTGCTTGTATCATCATATTAGTTAGATCTGAGCATGCCCATGTTGGCTGCCTCAGTTTTTAGATGCTCATGAAGTCTCCTATGCAAAAACTTAAATGAAATTGACATACCACAGATATTGTATGAAATATCTAGGATCCACAATCTAGATTTATCAATATCTGCAACTACCCAAAAGCCCTGGTAGCACTTGTGGACTGTAATCTTCAACATCATTAGACAGCAGAAGACATGTAAGGCTTTCAAGAAACCAAAAAAAATCAAAGTTATAGATTACCTATGCATGAAAGAAGTATACTGTCACGGTTGGAGGTAGTGGATCCTCTGGACCACCGCAAGCGATGGCTTCCCAGCTTTCACCAGAGCCCGCTTCAAAGCGGGATGGACCTGCTGCGGCGGGAGTCTACCAGGTCACTACCCCTGATGTGACTTGCTTGCAGAGGCAGCCGAGGTGTAGCGTGGTACAAAATCAGAAGGCAGGCTCATAGTCGGGGACAGGTGGGTTGGTCAGAGCAGGCGGCAAGGTTCCTGGTCATGGACAGGCTAGAAGGTTAGGGCAGGCGGCAAGATTCGTGGTCGAGGGACGGAGTCAAACGATACGGTACACGGTAATCAGAACAAGATTTAGGAACGCTTTCTCAATAGGCAATGGGCACTAAAGATCCGGCAAGGGCATCAGGGAGAGGCAGGCTTAAATAAGGGCAGCGGCCGGCAATACCCAATTACCGGCGTGCTGGCCCTTCAAATTTAACAGAGTCGGTGCGCGCGCACCCTCAGGAGCGGGGACACGTGAGACGGGGGACAGGAGACGGGTAAGTGAGCCGGGACACAGCCGCCGGAGCCAGCGCGTCCGCTGCCCAACAGGCGGACAGCGATGCCGCCAGGCTAGGAGGCATGGGTGCGCCCGCGACCCGGGTTGTGGGTCGCGGGGGTACCCGTGACAGTACCCCCCCTTTGGCCTCCCCCTCTTTCTAGCCTGAAGGAATTTCTGAACAATACTCCGGTCCAGAATATTGTCCTATGGTTCCCAGGACCTCTCCTCAGGCCCAAACCCCTTCCAGTCGATAAGGAAAAAACATTTCCCTCTGACCGTCTTCATATCCAGAACTTCTTTTACAGTGAAGACGTTGGAGGCGTCGGCCTCAGGGGTAGGGGAAGCAGGTTCCCGCGAGAAGCAATTTAGGATTTCAGAAGAGAGACATGGAAGGAGTTCGGGACCCACATAGTAGGAGGAAGACAAAGCTTATAAGCCACTGGGTTTATGCACTGCAGCACCTCGAATGGACCCAAGAATCGAGGACCAAGCCTGTAGCTGGGGACCTTGAGGCAGATGTACCTAGCAGACAACCATACTTTGTCTCCCGGAGAGAAAATTGGGGGAGGTCTTTGTCTCCTGTCAGCTTGCATCTTAGTGTGGGCGGAAGCCCGGAGTAGAGATTGGCGTGTCTGTCTCCAGACGGACGGTAGGTCTTGGACCAGCTCCTCCAAGTCAGGGACCTCGGAGGTCACCGAGAGGGGGAGGCGCGGGCGGGGATGTCGCCCATAGACAATGAAGAACGGGGCGGAACCAGCGGATTCCGAATCTAAAGAGTTATAGGAAAACTCTGCCCAGGGTAACAAATTAGACCAATCGTCCTGACGGGCAGAGACGAAGTGAAGTAGGTAGCAGCCCAGTGTCTGGTGAACCCTCTCCACCAGTCCAATGGACTGAAGGTGGTAGGCCGAAAAGAAGTCCAATTTCACTTGGAGTTGCGTACATAGGGAGCGCCAGAACCTAGAAATAAATTGGACCCCCCGATCCGAAACGATGTGTTGGGGTAGCCCATGCAGCCAGAAGACGTGTAGAAAAAACAGGCTGGCAAGACGCGGAGCAGAGGGTAGGCCAGGCAGAGGGACAAAGGGAGACATGTTGGAGAACCGATCCATAATCACCCAGATAATGGTATTTCCAGAGGAAGGAGGGAGATCGGTGACAAAGTCCATAGCCACATGGGTCCATGGACAGCTGGGGATTGGCAGTGGCTGAAGCAGACCAGCTGGCTTGAGACGAGGCGTCTTGTTACGGGCACAGGAGACGCAGGATTCCACGAAGTCCCGAACATCTTGTGCCAGGCTGGGCCACCAATAGAATCAAGAGATGAGGGAATAGGACTTCTGCACCCCTGGATGCCCAGCCATATGGGAACAGTGATTCCACGACAATATCCTCTTCCGCAATTCCGGATGAACGTATGCCTTTCCGGGTGGAATACGTCGTAGGTCTATGGGCGCAGCAGAGATGAGCCGTTCTGGAGGGATAATGTGGTGTGGAGCAAGTTCTTCCCCAATAACATCAGAGGCACAGGAGAGAGCGTCGGCCTTGACATTTTTCTCTGTGGGGTGGAAATGGATCAGAAAGTTAAACCTGGAGAAAAAGAGGGTCCATCGAGCTTGACGTGGATTCAGCCGCTGGGCTGTTTGGAGGTAGAGAAGGTTTTTATGATCGGTGTAGATGTTAACCGGATGACGGGCTCCTTCCAAGAGATAGCGCCATTCCTCCAAGGCTAGCTTGATGGCCAGTAATTCCCGATCGCCAATGGAGTAGTTCCTCTCTGAGGCAGATAAGGTTTTGGAAAAAAACCCGCATGTGAGAGTCTCGCCTTTGGGTCCCTTTTGCAGAAGAACCGCCCGGCCCCCACTGATGACGTGTCCACCTCCAGAAAGAACGGTATCTCCGTATCATGCCGGGAGAGCACGTGTGCAGAGTCAAAGGCCGACTTCAGCTTAGAAAAGGCCTCCTCTGCCGCTGGCGGCCAGAGCTTCGGATTGGCATTTATCTTGGTTAACGCCACTATAGGTGACACCAGTAAGGAAATATGTGGTATGAACTGCCTATAGTAGTTGGCGAAACCTAGGAACCTTTGTATGGCTCGAAGACCCACAGGTCCTGGCCACTGTAGGACGGCGGACAACTTCGCGGGGTCCATCTACAGGCCATTATCGGAAATGATGTAGCCGAGGAAAGGAAGACTTCTCTGGTGGAACTGGCATTTTTCGATCTTGGCATAGAGGCGGTTGGCTCTTAGACGCTTGAGGACCTGTCTTACGTGCACTTGATGCGACTCAAGGTCAGCAGAGAACACCAGAATGTCATCTAGATAGATGACTACGCATGTGCCCAGGAGATCCCGGAATATGTCGTTGACAAATTCTTGAAAGACGGCGGGTGCATTGCATGACAAGGTACTCGAAGTGCCCGTCGCGGGTATTGAAGGCAGTCTTCCATTCGTCCCCTTCCCGTATCCGGATGAGGTTGTAAGCCCCACGCAAGTCCAATTTGGTGAATATCTTGGCCCGCTGAAGTCAGTCAAAGAGTTCTGTAATCAAGGGCAATGGGTAGCGATTTTTTACGGTAATCTTGTTGAGGCCCCGATAATCAATACACAGTCGTAGAGATCCATCCTTTTTTGTCATGAAAAAGAACAGGAGGAGGAGGACTTATGAATAAACCCCCTCTGGAGATTCTCCTTGATGTAGGTGGACATAGTCAAGGTCTCAGGCACCGACAGAGGGTAAACCCTGCCCTGTGGAAGAGATGTCCTGGGCAGAAGGTCAATAGGGCAGTCATAGGAGCGGTGAGGAGGCAAGGTCTCAGCTTGCTTCTCGAAGAAGACGTCAGCAAACTCTTGATACGGAGCGGGAGCAGAGGCTTAGACAGTACTGGCGAAGTGGTTAGCACCGGGCGAGGTGCCACCAAACAGCGAGACCGACATTCTGGTCCCCAACACAAGACTTCGCCCGTCTGCCAGTTGAGCACTGGGGCATGGTGCTGCAGCCACGGAAGCCCCAGAGGGATGGATGAGGAAGACCAAGGTAGCACATAAAACGTAAGTCTCTCCTTATGTAGTGCCCCCACTTGAAGGAACAGAGGCTCAGTGTGGTACCGGACTGGATAGCTGAGGATCTCCCCACTGACAGAGGAGATGGCCAGAGGTTTCTCCAAGCGATCTACGGGGAGCTTATGCTGAGTCACCAGGGTAGCGTCCAAGAAATTTTCAGCCGACCCAGAGTCCAAGAAGGCGGAGGCTTGAAAGTGGGTGCACGGCCCAGTGCCAAGTAGAACGGGTATGGTCAAACTAGGAGAGGCCTTGCTCTCACCTAGGAACGCCTTTCCCACGAATCCTAGGTGCGTGCGTTTCCCAAATGCTGATGACGAAGGGGGCATCCCCAGCGGAAATGTTCGGGGCTGGCACAATAGAGGCACAGGTTTTCTTCTAGCCCCCGGGTAAGCTCATGTGGGGTCAAGTGAGCTCTGTCCATTTGCATGGGTTCCTCCGTAGCAGGCAAGGAGGACAACTGTGGCGGCCTCTGGAATACAGTAGCTAGGCGGGGAAACCGACGACCTCTGGCAGGTTCGCGTTCCTGGCGTAGCTCTTCTCATCGTTCAGAAAAACGGATATTAATCCGAGTGGCCAAAGAGATGAGGTCACTCAAGGAGGAAGGTGGATCATGGGTAGATAAGGCACCCTTGATCTGGCTGGAGAGGCCCTTCTTGAAGGCTAAGGCCGCATCGTTACATGACAGTTCCGAGGCCAGGGTGCGGAACTGTACCGCATAATCGCCCACCGAGGAGTCGCCTTGATGCAGATTTAGTAAGGTGGTTTCAGCAGAAAAGGCACGGGCAGGTTCCTCAAACACACTGCGGAACTGGGGGAGGAAGACAGCGAGGGTAGCCGTGACCGGATCATCTCTGTCCCAGGGGTAGCCCAGGCCAGGGCTTTCCCGGAGAGAAGGCTGACCACAAATTCCGTAGGGAATTGGTTCCCCATTAGCTCGATGTGCAGGGAACATTGGGTGATGAAGCCCCTGCACGTCTTGGAGTCCCCATCGAACTTGGACGGCATAGACAGACGAAGCCTAGGACCAGCAGCCGGTGTGGAAGCCGAAGGTGCAGCGTACACCACGGGAGCGGGTTGTTGCTGCTGGGTGGCCAGGCACTGCTGCATCATGGCGGAGAGATGGCTGAGTTGCTGGGCCTGCTGAGCGATCTGCTGGGATTTCTGCGCCACGATGGTGGTTAGATCAGCGACGCTGGGCAGAGGCAGCTTGGCGGGATCCATGGCCGGATCTTACTGTCACGGTTGGAGGTAGTGGATCCTCTGGACCACCGCAAGCGATGGCGTAAGCCACACCAGGGAGCGGAATCTAAGTAGGTCCCGGTTTTCACCAGAGCCCGCTGCAAAGCGGGATGGACTTGCTGCAGCGGGAGTCTACCAGGTCGCTACCCTTGACGTGACTTGCTTGCAGAGGCAGCCGAGGTGTAGCATGGTACAAAATCGGAAGGCAGGCTCGTAGTCGGGGACAGGTGGGTTGGTCAGGGCAGGCAGCAAGGTTCGTGGTCATGGACAGGCAGGAAGGTTAGGGCAGACGGCAAGATTCGTGGTCGAGGGACGGAGGCAAACGGTACAGTATACGGTAATCAGAACAAGACTTAGGAACGCTTTCTCAATAGGCAATGGGCACTAAAGATCCGGCAAGGGCATCAGGGAGAGGCAGGCTTAAATAAAGGCAGCGGCCGGCAATACCCAATTACCGGCGCGCTGGCCCTTTAAATTTAACAGAGCCGGCACACGCGCACTAGGGAGCGGGGACGTGCGCATCGGGGGACAGGAGATGCTGCGGGAGCGAGGACGGGTAAATGAGCCAGAACACGGCCGCCGGAGCCAGCGCGTCCACTGCCCGACATACTGGCAGCGGTGCCGCCAGGCTGGGAGGCTCGGGTGCACCTGTGACATATACCATCCAGAGGCGTAACTTGAAGCTCCGGGGCTACCATGTATCACTTACAACCTGTATCTCCTTATGTGGCAGGAGAGCTTTTGGGTCGCCTCAAATTGCAGAGCCCGGTAGCGACTGCTACCTCTGCACCCCCTATAGCTACGCCCCTGATACCATCCTGTACTCCACCAGAATTCTTTAAATGATAGGCCATGTATGCCATGCCATGATTTCGGGAGGATCACGCCTTCTGACAGCCACTAGTGGGTGTAGTAGTTTGCCAGTAAAACAGCAATTTGACAAGCAAACATTGCATTTTGCTGTGGTTTTGACCGCATGCAGCAGCAGAACAAGACGAGCTGTAAAATTTTGAACTGTGATATAGGGTAGAGGCACCTGACCACTGCAGACAATCAGCCACAGCAGCAAATTACATGCCATTCAGAAATAAACAGAAAACAGGGACAGACTCTGCTGAACCATGATGGAATCAAGGTGAGGATGAAGGGGGGATTTTTTATTTTATTTTTTTTTTTATTTTGTTAAGCAGTATTTATTGTTATTTTGTATTGGACAACTCCTTTAATTTAAAGAATCTTTATATCTTTACAAAGAATTACATGCCTCCTGAAGTCAACCTTAAAGAGGAGTCCAAGTGGTGTTATGTAATTAATCCCACAGTTTAGGGCAGTAAACCTTTCGGAAATTATATGATAAGGCAAGGGGCTTGTTGGCCAACGCCTTAGTAAATGAGATGGCATAGCCAAGAAATACACACACAATACGTTGTAAGGCTAACATTTTTCCTTGTTAGAGGCACCTATGCTTAACAGTTGCAAGGATCATGTATAGAAGCGTGTGTGGAGCTTTTGATGAGAAGACAAACTTGGTTCCAGTAATTGCTAGCTGGCAATTCTAATGCAGTTTTATTAAAAAACAGTCTTAGTTTCTGGGCCTTTGCACCAAGGGTTCATACAAACAGTTTCTAATCCTTACTTCAAGAGCTACTCTATCTTTGATGGCTCTTGTGCTAGAAGTTCCTTAAAGGGGTTTTGCCACAAAGTAATATTGATGTATGAAGCTTGAAAATTAAATAATAAACATTTTCACCATTCATTATTATTAAAAATTCTGTACAATTTTTGTTTTTTGCTACCTTACTGATCCATAGTGTACAGCTTGTCTCTAATGGATACGACCAGTGATGTGAGCTTCTCAGCCCTGGCTACACATGCTCAGACATCACCTCTCCTCTCAAGCGGCTACTGTCAGTCTATTCCCTACTTAGTAATCACACACACTCACTGCTGAGCGAATGTTCAACCCCAGGTGCTGTTATTCTACTCCTGTCCTCTGTACTCTTTTATAATAAGTCAAACAGTGCAACTAATTGATACGAAAAAAGAAACAATCAGGTATGTGCATTGAGAAAAAAAATCCACATTTTTGATTCCTGCAGGGATTTGAACCTGCAGGAATTTTATGCTAAAAGACAGAAGTGCTAGTCACAAGTTTTTATATAAACAGACCTTTGACTAGAGCACACCTTGGAGAAAGGCATGGTGATGTCAAGCTTACTGGGATACATGATATGCAGTTCAAAAAAATCATACACACTCCCTTTTGAACACACTGAAAGCTGAAGCAGGACAAGCCAGACATGCAATGCCTTTAAGACTCCTTTAATCACAATTCCCTGGCCTTGTAGGGTTTTCTTGTCTGCTCTTTCACTTCTATAGGCACAGTCCTCTACCATTTTCATATTGCTCTCTTCACTCAAGTCAGTGGGGAACAAGTACATGTTGTTAATGCCATTCACAGGGAATCAGTGAGGTCAACTCCTTTAAAATGTGACAACACAATGTGACCTATTGTACTATAATCTGCTGTTTTCAAATGATATACAGCGAATTATAGAACAAGTTTTTTTCAAAACCAGAGATATTGAAATCTAACCTCAGAAAATCAGAGCTGTGTAAAGTACAACTCAGATTTTCTATTGAGGTATATGGGGATTTTTTATTTTTTCATTTATCCATCAATGTTAAAAAAAATCCTCAAATGTTGCAGTTTCCACTTCTTTAAACTATTCACGGTAAGTGCTTGTCACAGCTCAGCTTTTTTTATTCTCCCTGAACAGTGGCTTTGGCACAGAGCATGCCTTGAACCCTCTCCCATACAGGCCACTGAATAATCCCCTGTTCGTAGTTACATATGACTCGTGTGGTTGCTGTAAAGCATGATTTTAACAGCAGTTCAGGTAAGATGGCTGCCCCTTATAAACATGCACAGAATAAACAAAATCTACAATAAAAAAAAAACATTAAAAACATTAATCAGTTTCTGGTTTTAATAATCAGTTTCTGTTTTTTTTAAACAAATAAATATAGATGATGTATTCCCTTTAACTACATCTAACCAAATCAAGGCTAAAAAAAAAGAAACATTTGCATTAATCCACATTTACCAAAATTGAACAGTTAAATGATTTAAAGGGGTTGTCTCACCACCTTGCTTCATAGAGCCAGCAGCATTCTTTAATTCATGCACCCTGTAACTTCCTGGTCAGGCTGTGGGTAATTAACATATCAACTCCGGGTATTCAAATTTCAGCTAATTAATCTAGATGAGATACAAAGTCTCCTGCTCTGAGGTCCAGAGAAGCTTCAGAGCTAAAGTAAACAGTGGTAATTAGTAACTTTTGTCTGAAACATCAGATAACACACAAGCTCTCAGGCTGCAGACAGTTCTGTGCTGAGACCTGTGTGATAATGTCTTATTAGATAAGACAAACAGCAGGAGGAGACCAGGCAAAGCAGGTCGGTAAGTAAAGAAGCTTGAGAGCACCCAGAAATTGATAAAATCATTTATAGCTCCTCAAGAATAAAATATGAACAAAGCAATATATTTGGAAAGCGTCTTCATTTAACGTTCCCTACATGTTGAAAGCTATTCTTTGTAATGAGACAACCCCTTTAAATTAACTTTAGTCTTTGGTTTTACCTTTAGCCTTGGCTTTCACAGATCTTCTATGCACATTTACAATGGCATTTACAAGATGAATTATCTTAGAGGACTAAAGTGTCTGGATTAATAATGATATCTCCCAATATACTCAAGCTTTTAAAGATCATGCAAAACCTGGGTTTTAAACAAGATGCACATTTTGTGACTCATAGAGGAAGATATACCTTAGATCTTATGTTGTGCCTAGGGCTAAATATTGACAACATACTGTAAATGTAAGTCCTGTACGTCATCAGAATTGGGGCAATTTTAATTAAACTGTCAATCCCATCAACACCAGTAAACAAAGAAACATAGAAGAAAAATGCAGAAAAAGTCCACAAGTCCAACTAGCTTTCCTTTAAAGGGAACCTGCCACATAGGTTATGCCATTTTTGCTGGGGACATCACAAGCTAGTGACAGACATGCTGTTTCCAGCGCTGTGTTCTTTATTCTGTAAGATGCTGCAGTTTCAGAGCATTTAATGCTTAAATCTGACAGTTTGCAGCCTATTCTGCCCGAGAAGAGTCCACTTAATTCATGAGCAGGCATGAGCCATGCCCACCCGTTGATAGCCCCACCCTTTTACTTTGAATAGGTAGAAACCTATGAAAAATAACAGGTGGGTGGGGCTTACTTCTGCTTATAAATAAGCTGGAATCATCTCTGGCAGAACAGGCTGCAAACTGCCAGATTTGAGCAGTAAATGCTCTGAAACTGATGCATCTTACAGAATACGGGACACAGTGCTGGAAACAGTACTTACTGCTGATTTTTCAACCACATCTACTGTAAATTTCTCCTGTGTATCTACCACTCTTTCAGTAAAGCAATATTTTCTGTTGTTCCTAACCTTCTCTAACTATTTTCAGGGTATTATTTTTGTGTTAATTACTTATTAAAGACACTTTACTTCTGAACCTTTTATAAACCTTTAACATATTTAAAGGTTTTGACCTTGTCCCCTTTTTCCATGTCTTTCAGGCTGTGCAACATAGGTTCTTTAGATCTTTCCTAATGACTTTTGTGCTTGAGATCTTTCACCCTTTTTGTAAACTATCTTTGGATCTGTTCTATTTTGTCAGTGTCTTTTTGTAGAAGATGTATAGAAAAATCAACACATGTTCCACATGTGGTTTCACTAGAATTCTATACAGAGGGATCACAATTCTCCCCCTCTCTGCTTCTATCTATGAAGATAAGCATTTGACTTGATTCCTCTACTTCCTGGCCACACAGTTGACTCACTTTAAGTTCTAAAAAGAAATGCTGATGTGTACTCTAACAGAGCATTCTTTCTCCCTAAGTGCATTATGTTACATTTGGAAACATAGAACTCCAGATTGCATTGTTTTGACCATATATGTAGTAAAGCAAAATTACAATCTATGTTACAGACACCTCCAGAAGTATCAACCCAATTATATACTTTTGTGTCATCAATAAACAGGCAAACCTGACCTAATAAATCATCTCCTATATCACTTACAAAAATATTAGAAAGAACAGAACACAGAACAGACTCTTGTAGTGATTACTTGTAACCTGTCTGATTTCAAAACGCACACCATTAACAACAACACTCTAAGATCTATGTTTTGCCAGCTGTAAATCCCCTGAACTATCGAGGGATCAAGTCCAATTTTTAATAACTTTTTCTGTGGAACTGTATGAAAGGTTTTGCTGAAATCCAAATAGGTGATATCCATAGCACCATTTTTTTCAACACACAAAAAAATCAATGGGATTATTTTGACCTGACCTCAGTAAATCCGCAGTGCCTCAGGTTCAAGAAATTGTCCGTTTTTAGGTAGTTAACGATCTGTATATTTAAGAATGTTTCTATTATTTAAAAAACCATGTAACCAGATACCATGCATTACATAAATATCAGGCAAATCCTCTGACAGGATTTCAGCAGGATTGGGCAACTATTTAAGTTGTATGTCGTTCTCCCTACTTTACTTTGATAGCAGATAAAAGAAGAAAGAAAGATGAGAAATGTTAGATTTAGACATGCCTCATTCTTTACTTCCACAGCAGCTTTAGGCATTCATACGACAGCTTAAGCCTCCTTCTTAGACTTTATGGACCTAATCTATAACTGGATGGATGTAGATGCCCTGATATTACAGTATAGCAATATTGTACTTACAGATTGAGTACTAAGTTATTATTATTATTATTTATTTTAGAGCGCCCTTGATTCCAGGGTGCTGTACATTTGAGGCGAGTACATAAATAACATTGGTCAAACAATTACAAAGTGACAATAAGTGACTAACAACTGGTACAGAGGGATAGAGTGCCCTCCCTGTGAGGGCTTACAATCTACAGGGAAGGGGGGAAGAGACAGAAGGTGAGGGGCATATTTGTCACACTAGCTTGTTTAATAGTTTAACAGCTCTATTGTTATGGTTTTGTGGATTCTCTAAACCACAATGCCCTGTTATGCTTAGAATAGACTGTGAAGTCTAGGGTTCCCCTTTACTATTAAACCCCAAAAGGAGGCATGGTCTTTGCTGAAGGAGGATTCTTAGGTTGCAGTCCAAGAGATAGTCACAGATTGGTGGCGGTAGTACTGATACAACAGTAGCATAATTAGCAATGAAGCCAAGGGTCCTCACTGGGAGAGTGGTCATGATCCAACAGGCCAGAGGATATGGCAGAAGTGTCATTAGGAATGGAGCCCAAGTACGAAGAGCAGAACAAGAGGTGCCAGATAACAAAATCCACCAAAACCAGATTCTAGCACAAGTCCAAGGTTAGGATCAGGGACCGTGACAAAGTAGAACCAGAAGCAAAGTCATAGGGAATGAAAGTCAAGGCAGAGTATGAACTTCATATTATGAACAAGTCCACAGCACACCAATTGTATGCTACTCCTTGTTGTTCTCTCTCCATATTTCTGACTTTCTTTCCCAGATTTCAACTTAATAAAGGCATCCACTAAAACATTGTCCTTTATTTATCTGAATTATAATTTTCCAATTAATGCATTGTCCATGTTATGGAGAGCAAACGAAATACACCTTTCTTCTGCTATGTAATTTCCATTAAATCATTGTTCCTATTTTCATACATTTGGAGTGCCATGGACTTGTTCATAAGTGATACGGACTTCTTATCTTCCCACTGTAACACCCACAATACTTTTGGAGTACAACACCATCCATCTAATTGAGAGCATGAACCTCAAACCACAAATAAGGCTTGACAGAATAATTCCACTTTAAGTAGGCTGATGTAAAATGTGTGTGTTTGTTGCTTCAACAACCCAATGGCACCCTTCAAACATATTTGAGAAAGTGTTTGTATTTTAGTCTCCTGTTAACTCATGAGGTTTTTCCTGGAGGAGATAGGTCCTCAATCCATGAGAATTACTCCTATAATGTCTGGATGGGATCTCACCTTTGTCACTAGCACTTCAAAGTGGCAAAGTGTGAAACGGATTACAAAAGGAAACAACCTTTTTGCGGGCATGGCCTAACCTTGGATGTGAGCAGACGTTTCTCTGGTGTGCTCCTTTGGGGACTCTGGCAATCCGGCTCAATCAAGCCTTAAATTAGATATTATCCCACTATAACTGCACAGGATTAACAGAGGAGAGGATAAGGAATGCTCTAATACTATCAGTGGCCCGCTGACTGAAATATAACCCGACTTCTAGGCATTCGAAATCTGAGGCCTACTAAGCCTAATACTTCCAGCGCACCATCAGAGGGCCTGCTGCTTTAGCCTACACCCAGACCGTGTCTGCCAGTCACCTACAGAGCTCTAAAACCCTCAAGATCTCCATGCTTACCTCCTGGCTTCAGCGTTCAGATCCCAGCTTCAGCACCTAGATACCAGCTCCGATGAGCGAGCCAGGCACTCTCGCCTCAGGGCCCTGTGACAGTGCCCTTACCTCCACCCTACTTATTGCCCGAACGCAGTCTTATTAAAGCTAGCTTGCCTGAGCATATCACCAGACCTCTACTACATCTTTGTCCTTGTCCTGCTTATACAACAGGCAGTAACCCGATACTATCCACCTGCCTCAACTTAGGCACCTGGATAAGCAGCAGCACTCATCCATCTGGACACTTTACAGATAACCATGCTTATTTTCTGCATTTTGCCTCCCAAAATCTCCCTCTCTCTTCTAAGTAGGTGATTCTGCTGACCCCAAGATACCTTCCAATCAACAGAAGATAGACAAAACAGCACCTCCTTTCCAATCAGCAGTAAAGACATACACCTTGTGAACCTTTGGTGCTATTTCTTGTACTTTAGTGGGTCCAATATTGTGCTGACAAGAGGCACAGACTGTAGAGATCTGTCATACCACTGATAAAGAAGTAGGAAAAAAAAAGCTTTACTCAGTTATACAACGCCCCCTGGTATTGAAGTCTTTTTATTACTCAGAGTTGCATACCTACTGTTCCCAAGCTACTTTTTATGGGTGGAACATCTAAGAAGAATCCAAGGCACAAACCGACAACATTTCTGGAGTTTTTCTCCTCCAACCCAACTTAAAACTCCCTGTAAAAGGGGCCTGCAATTTCCTTCATCACCACCATCACTGTCATCCAGGGCAGAATCAATTGATTTAGAACAACAGGAGCAAATGGATGATCAGACGCTGACAGTAAACACCTTACATCAGCTCTTCTCCTCCTTCAGAACATCTCTACATGCTGATTCGAAATAAGTTATGTATGATCTTAAGCAGGACTTTCAGTCATTGGCTTTACGTACGGAGCATATAGAGTCAAAAATGTCATACTTTGCCAACTCCCATAATGCGCGCATCAACACCAATTCTGCTCTGGAAAAGGAAGTCCAGCACCTCTCAGCCAAAGTGATTGACCTGGAAGACTGGTCCCGATCGAATAACATAAGACTCAGGGGAATTCCAGAATCAGTTACCCCGGATCAACTTGCATCCTACCTTACTGACCTAATGGCATTCATCCTTCCTCATTGTACCTCACAAGATCTCATTAAAGACCGCATCCATAGAATCCCTAAACCCAAGCATTTACCCATTCAGGTCCCGAGGGATACCATTGTGATACATTTCTATAGTGTCAAAGAAGGTTTCCTTTGTGGACTGCGGAAATCTTCCTATCTCCCAGAAAGGTTCCAAGTCATCTCCATCTTTCCAGACCTGTCACTGATGACAATGCTTAAGCACAAAGAATTTCAACTATTTACAAAACTTCTTAGAGAGAAAGAAATCATATACAGCAGGGGTTTACCCGTCAAGCTAATAATTATTAAAGATGGCTCACAGCTCATATGCAATACCCCAGAAGAAGCATCTCATCTCATCCTCTTCAGATTCAAGCCTGGTCCGCAAAAAGCAACCAAGACCTGAGATCATGACACCCCTATAGTCTGAAAAGTCTTCTAAGATCAAGCCAATAACTCTAGAATGATCTTCGTGGTTTCCTTTAATGCTCTTCCATCTATACTTTTAAGGAGTCTCAAGAGTGCGCTCTGTTGAGGCTAATGATGACCCTCCGAAGGTTTAAGGCAGGACTTGCCTCTGTGTTTTTTCCTTTCAGGAACATATTAATCCACATGTTTGTTGTTTATGTTTCTCTCTTTTTTACTTTCATTTTTATTTTTTTTATTTTCCCAGTGGATAATGCTTTCATAATGTATTCAAACAACTTCTCAAGATGCTTCCCAAGATACTGCCTAATTTCGTTACTGCTGAAGTTCCAATCTGCAGCTCAGAAACATTTTTATTACTTACAATATGGCTCTAAAAATACGTACATTAAATGTTAATGGGTTGAATTCCCCGTTCAAGCATTCCATGTTATGGAGAGACATCCTTAAATCTAATGCAGAGATTACCTGTAATCAGGAGACACATTTAACTCCTGATGATGCCGTTAGGCTTAAACATGAGTCCTGTTCTCAAATTTATCAGGCTAATGCGGCAACTAAAAAAGCTGGTGTTGCTATCTTAATTAAAAGCTCCTTTTCCTTCTGTCATATTGATACTATTCTAGATCCCGATATTATTCTCATTTGTGGATTAAACTCCAAAATGTATACTTTAGTATCCATATATGCTCCCAATTACAAACAACTTCCCTTTATAAAAAAAAGTTCTCTTCATTGCTAGCAATGTGAGGAGGGGAAGCCTTATAATTTGTGGTGACTTTAACTCAATCATAAACAAGGAACTTGATAGAATCACACCCCGTACTTCCAATACCCAGGACTATAACTCCCTGCTGTTAGAAGAAGATCTGGATGATATATGGAGATACATTCACACCACAGAAAGGGATTATACCTTTTATTCTCTACCCTAAATCGGTTCATACACCTATAGACTTTTTTCTAGTAGACAGACAAGTTTTAGAACAGGTCTCATCCTCAGACATTGGCTGCATCACCTGGTCAGACCACGCTCCAGTAGAACTTGTGCTTAAAAATAGGTTTGCTAATTTCTACTCACAGCTATGCAATTTGCAGAAAAGCGAAAATATCCCCTCTCCATCTAGTGATGCTACTTATCAATTTCTATCATCTCTTAACCTTCCTTCCCTAGATCAATCTCAACTAAACTCCCTAAATATGCCTATCTCTTTAATGGAGGTTCAAAATAACTATACATATTGCCAAGTCAAATAAATCCCCTGGCCCAGATGGTATAACAAATGAATACTAACATGTTTTCTCAGACACCCTGTCCCCGCACCTAACTAACTTGTGTAATGATATAGCCTCCTCTAGCAACCCTCTTACAGAACTCCTATCTACCACAATCACGACTATACAAAAGCCTGGTAAACCACCAGATACAGTGGGAATGGAAAGTATTCAGACCCCTTTAAATTTTTCACTTTTTGTTTCATTGCAGCCATTTGGTAAATTTTTTTGCTCATTAATGTACGCTCTGCTTTCATTCTTGAAAGGAAAAAAAAACAGATATGTAGATTTTTTTGCAAATTTATTAAACAAGAAAAACTGAAATATCACATGGTCATAAGTATTCAGATCCTTTGCTATGACACTCATATTTTACACACATGCTGTCCATTTCCTTCTAATCTTCTTTGAGATGGTTATCAATGGAGTCCAGCTGTGTTTAATAAAACTGATTGGACTTGATTAGGAAAGGCACACATCTGTCTATATAAGACCTCACAGTTCACAGTGCATGTCAGAGCACATGAGAATCGTGAGGACTAAGGAACGTCCCAAGTAGCTCAGAGACAGAAAAGTGGCAAGGCACAGATCTGGCCAAGGTTACAAAAGAAATTCTGTGGCACTCAAGGTTCCTAAGAGCACAGTGGCCTCCATAATCCTTAAATGGAAGAAGTTTGGGACAACTACAACTCTTCCTCGACCTCGCTGTCCAGCCAAACTAAGCAACCGTGGGAGAAGAGCCTTAGTGAGAGAGGTAAAGAAGAACCCCAAGATCACTGTGGCTGAGCTCCAGAGATGCAGTAGGGAGATGGGAGAAAGTTCCACAAAGTTAACTATCAATGCAGGCCTCCACCAGTCAGGGCTTTATGGCAGAGTGTGCCGACGGAAGCCTCTCCTCAGTGCAAGACATATGAAAGCCTGCATACAGTTTGCAAAAAGACACATGAAGGACTCCAAGACTATAAGAAATAGGATTATCTGGTCTGATAAGGCGAAGATTGAACTTTTTGGTGTTAATTCTAAGTGGCATGTGTGTAGAAAACCAGGCACTGCTCATCACCTGCCCAATACAATCCCAACAGTGAAACATGGTGGTGACAGCATCATGCTATGGGGTGTTTTTCAGCTGCAGGGAAAGGATGACTGGTTGCAGTTGAAGGAAAGATGAATGTGGCCAAGTACAGAGATATCCTAGATGAAAACCTCTTCCAGAGTGCTCTAGACCTCAGACTGGGCCGAAGGATCATTTTCCAACAAGACAATGACCCTAAGAATACAGCTAAAATAACAAAGCAGTGGCTTCAGAATAACTCTGTGACCATTCTTGACTGGCCCAGAAGGAGCCTTGACCTAAACTCAATTGAGCATCTCTGGACAGACTTGAAAATGGCTGTTCACCAAGGTTCACCATCCAACCTGAGGGAACTGGAGAGGATCTGCAAGGAAGAATGGCAAAGGATTCCCAAATCCAGGTGTGAAAAACTTGTTGCATCATTCCCAAAAAGACTCATGACTGTACTAGCCCAAAAGGCTGCTTCTACTCAATACTGAGCAAAGGGTCTGAATATCATGTGATATTTCAGTTTTTCTTGTTTAATAAATTTGAAAAAAAAAAATCTACATTTCTGTTTTGTTTTTTTTTTCTTTCAAGATGGGGTGCAAAGGGTACATTAATGAGCTAAAAAATTAACCTTTTTGGATATTACCAAATGGGTGCAACAAAACAAAGAGTGAAAAATTGAAAGGGGTCTGAATACTTTCCATACCTACTGTAACCCTGAAAATTAAAGACACATTTCCCTGTTAAATACAGATATTAAAATCTATGCTAAGATAATAGCTACCCGTATTAACACAATCCTACCTAAACTCCTACATAATGACGAGATGGGCTTCATCCCCGGAAGACAGGTGAGAGACGCTACTAGACGTCTCCTAGACCTTTCCCAAATTGCCAGCTCCTCACCTGGTGATGTCGCTTTCCTGTCATTAGATGCAGAGAAAGCCTTTGACAGAGTCAATTGGCATTATCTTAAATGAGTCCTGATAAATTTTGGTTTGAAAGGTTTTATTCTTGATGCGATCCTATATATACCTTATATACCCACCCCACAGCAAAAGTTCTCTCCTCAGGTTTTGTCTCCTAATCCTTTGAGCTTACAAATGGTACATGACAGGGTTGTCCCCTCTCTCCTTTAATTTTTGTGCTCTGTATTGAACCGCTAGCAGAACACATTCGTAGTAATCCCTAATCTAGGGCATCTTTTCCAACCATACCTCTCACAAAAGTAGTCTCTATGCATATGACTAGAGATGGGTGAATTTCCCGAAATTCGGTTGGTTCACTTCGTCGAATTTCTCGGCAAAAAATAACTTCGTTCTGAATTACTTCGGGTGAATCATGTTAAAAACAGCTATTTCCAGGCTGCACAGAGCCTGCAGGGTGCTGTAGAACGTTGTGCCATGCTTAAATATGCAGAGGGAGCTTGGTTTGGTCTTCATACAATGTTGTGTATTAGTATGACACGCAGATGACTGCTGCCGCTCTTAGAATCGCTTCACTCTAAAATTCGCTGGGCACTTAAGAGGGCAAAACTGACCAAAAAACTGAAGGGGGAATGTAGCCTGATAAAGTAATGGCAGCCACAGCTGGAAAAAAACAAGCTGAAGGCTCAGGTGGCAACATCAGTGACAGAGTGTGGAGGTGACGGCGGCAGCCACAGCAGCATGAGGTCAGAGAGTGGCACAATGACATTCTGGAGGTGGCAAAAAAAGGAGTAGGCCAAAGAGTAGCACAATGACAAAGTGTGGAGTTGACGGCATCAACAGCAGCAGCAGTATGAGGTCAGACAGTGGCACAATGACATTCTAGAGGTGGCAAAAACAGGAGTAGGCCACAGAGTGGCACAAAGACACAATGTGTGTAGGTCACGGCAGCAGCCACAGCAGCACATGAGGTCAGACAGTGGCATAATGACAGAGTGTGTAGGACACTGCATCAGCGACAGCAGCAGCATGAGGTCAGACAGTGGCACAATGACAATGTGTAGGTCACGGCAGCAGCCACAGCAGCCGCATGAGGTCAGACAGTGGCACAATGACATTTGGAGGTGGAAAAATCAGGAGTTAGGTACAGAGTGGAGACAATGACAGAGTGTTGTAGGTCACGGCATCAGCCCACAGCAGCAGCATGAGGTCAGACAGTGGCACCAATGACATTCTGGAGGTGGCAAAAAAGGAGAGGCCACAGAGGTGGACTGATGACACAGTGTGGAGGTCACGGCAGCAGCCACAGCGAGCAGCAGAGGTCAGACTGTGGACAATGTCATTCTGGAGGTGGCAAAAAACTGGAAGTAGGCCACAGAGTGGGACAATGACACAGCTGTGTACGGTCACGGCGCCGCACGAAGCAGCATGGAGGTCAGACAGGGGCTCAATTGGACACAGTGTGTAGGTTCACGGCAGCAGCCACAGTAGCTGCATGGAGGTCAGGACAGCGGCACAATGACAGAGTGTGTAGGTTTCACCCGCATCAGCCTCCAGCAGAACATGAGGTCAGACAGTGGCACAATGACACATTGTGTAGGTAACGGCACGCAGCCACAGCAGCAGCATGAGGTTCAGACCAGTGGCCACAATGACAGTGTGTAGGTCACGGGCCAGCAGCTACAGCAGCCAGCATGAGGTCAGACAGTGGCACAATGACACAGTGTGTAGGTCACGCAGCAGCTACAGCACCGCAGCATGAGGTCAGTAGTGGCACAATGGACATTCTGGAGGTGGCAAACAGGATTAGGCAACAGCGAGTGGGCAACAATGACACAGTGTGTAGGTCACGGCAGCAGCACAAGCAGCAGCATGAGGGGGGGGGGCTCGGACAGTGGCCACAATGACAGAGTGTGTAGGTACGGCAAGCAGCCACAGCAAGCAGCATGAGGTCAGACAGTGGCTCAAGACATTCTGAGAGGTGCAAAACAGGAGTAGGCCTCGAGTGGACAATGACAAGTGTGGAGGTCACCGCATCAGCCACAGCAGCAGCATGAGGTCAGACAGTGGGCACAATGACAGTGTGTGTAGGTCACGGCAGCAGCCACAGCAGCAGCATGAGCTCAGACTGTGGCACACTGACACAGGGTGTAGGTCACGGCTAGCCAGCCACAGCAGCAGCATGAGGTCAGACAGTGACAATGACACAGTGGATGTAGGTCACCGGCAGCAGCCACAAGCAGCAGCATGAGGTCAGGGACAGTGAGCCACAATGACAGGACGGTAGGTACACGGCATCAGCCACAGCAGTAGCATGAGGTCAGACAGTGGACAATGACAGAGTGTTTGTAAGTTCACGGCAGCAGCCACAGCAGCAGCATGAGGTCAGACAGTGGCAACAATGAACCGAGTGTGTAAAGGTCACGGCAGCAGCCACAGCAGCAGCTATGAGGTCAGACAGTGGCACAATGACATTTGGAGGTGGCAAAAACAGGGAGTAGGCCACAGAGTGGGACAATGACAGTGTGGAGGTCACGGCAGCAGCCACAGCAGCAGCATGAGGTCAGACAGTGGCACAATGGACATTCTGGAAGGTGGTAAAAACAGGAAGTAGGCCACAGAGTGGACAATGAAACAGTGTGGATGGTCACGGCAGCAGCCACAGCAGCAGCCATGAGGTCAGACAGTGCACAAGGAAATTATGGAGGTGTTAAAAACAGGAGAGGCCAAGAGTGGGGACAATGAAACAGTGTGGAGGTCACGGCAGCAGCCACAAGCAGGCTGGCATGAGGTCAGACAGTGGCACAATGACAGAGATTGGAGGTGGGTGGCAATACCAGTCCCTGGTAAATATGATTGGTGGCAGATGGAGAAACTGTCAGCAGATGTGTGGCATCAGGCAGGTGGCGGCTCAGTGTGGTGAGGAGGTATTTTGACCAGACTCATTTCTCCGTTTGGGTGAGGCGTCATGGCTGATGTAGTTGACCCAAAGGTTTTGGTGTGTGTAAATCTGGACGACCCACCCCTGATTCTCTTGAAAAACGGTCAGTCGTTCCCTGCCCCGTGGACAAGCGGGTTCCCCTTTGGGGGAAACGATGGCCCCCCCCTCACTGAAACCCGCTGTGGCCACTTACTGGCGGGCAGGACGTTCTCCACTGAAAAAATCGGCAAGTTGCGGCCAACATCCAGTTTGGCTCCCCCAGTAGTCCATCGGATTTTTAAAAATGGGGTGGCGGAGTGCTTTCCAAGTGGGCCCGCCACCTGTTGGTTCGGGGGTCTTCCCCAGGTCCTGTGTGTGTGCTGTGGCGAATCCCCCTCATAGGCGGGTGAAGGAAGGCTCATCAGTGACCCCGATTGGTTGCGTGATGGAGGGGTATGTCCGACCCCCCCCCCCCCTTCCCCCCGGCAGCCGCGGCAGTATTACGTGAGGCTGAAGAACCCCCGGCAGACTGTCAGAGGAGGGCGATGCCCAATAGGCAGCGGCCAATGTTTCGGGGATTTCCCCATGTTTTTTGGTTTGTCCCCCCTCTCAAAAGCTGGGAAAAAGGCTCCCTTTTGGACCGGTAGCGAGGGGTCCAAAAGGGTGGAGGCCCGAAGTAAACCCTCTGCCGGTGTGACTATTCCTGTCACTAGCCAGGCAAAATCAGATGCTGCAGGCCCCTTGCACAAGTGACTCCGAGGGGCTCCCCCGCCTCCTCTCCACTGTTTACTGCCACGGTGCTTGCGGGTATCTCCTTGTCTTCTCATCCCATCTACCTCCTCCAGCTGCATCCTGCTCCTCCTCTTCTTGTCACCGAGTAGAAAATTCCACTAATTTCACCAGACAAAGCTTCTGCTCCATCTCTCCTCCTCTCCTTCTCTTTCAGTCCCACCGGACTCATGTGGGCCACGAGATTGTAGTCGCCACGTCTCGTCCCCATGCCCAGACAGATTTTTCAGCATCTGTTCACAGGACATGAAGCAGTGGAATGTCGTTATTCATCCCGTAGTCTGGCGACTGAAAATAACGTGGCCTTCTCGAAATGGCCTCAACAACAGCAGGTGTAACGCTTTGAAGCTGCCAACTGGATGACATCAAAGTTACACAGGGGAGTACTCCTGTCCGCCTGGATCATCAAAAAATCGTTAATGGCCTTTCTCTGTTCATCAGTCGGTTCCCCTATGTGCTGCTGAATTCAAAGGGTGGAAACATCGCATATCAGAGTGGTTGGGGGAGGCGTTTTCGCTGCAACTCGAGGTGATGGTGTACCGGCTTTTTTTTTTTTTGTATCAAATGGATAAAGTGCATGACAGTTTCTGGCCATTTTCAGAATGTTCTGAAGATCGGTGGAAGGACTTCAGGAACCTTTTCACAACCGATTGAACACGTGCGCCATGCAGGGCGCATGGACCATCCTCCTCGGTTGCAGCGCTAGACCACCATGTTCCTCCCATTGTCCGTCACCATGGTCCGATTTGCAGTTGGGCACGGCAGAAAGCCACACATCGTTTTCTTTGCTTGCTTGAAAGCGGAGCAGTTCCTCCCCTATGTGACTTCGTTCGCCGAGGCAAGCCAGGTGTAGAACTGCGTGACAGCGCTGTGACCCTACACATGTGGTATGATGGAGCAGTACTGTGGAGGCTGAGGATGGTGGTGGTGGTGGAGGAGGAGGAGGGCGGACTTCTTTGCGCAGAAAAGGACCCGCAGTTTGACAACGTGGAGGATATAAAAGCAGAGTCTCTGTCCAAGTGTTGGTGTGTCGCCTGGGCGGGAAGCAGATTCACCCAGTGGGCCGTACAGGACATGTACTGGCCCTGGTCGTAGTTTACAGCTCCAGACGTCCAGTTGCTGCCGTGCACCTTGGACACAAACCGATAAGTCAAGGGACTGGCCACCTTCGTTCTACATATTATGAAGTGCTGGTACTGCCTTTTTGGAAAAGAAATACGGCCTTGGAAAACTCTCCATCTCGGCTCGCACAAAGCCATTAGTTTAATAGATTCTATGAACGGTGACAGAAGTCCACCATTTGGAAAGGGAGGGGATCTGCAGCACCAACAACTTGGACAGGAGTACGGTCAGCCTTTGCACCTTAGGAATGGTTGGAAAACGCATACGTTGTCTCTTTTGCCAATTCGCCTCGCTGAACGGACTGCTGGCGCCAGAGAAGCGTGGAGCAGGAGCATCTGGAACGGAGATGATGTCAAAGAGAAAACAGCTCTCCTTCTGCAGAGGTGGTGGAGCCTTGATGGCTGCAATGGCATGCGTGCCTCTGGGCGCTGCTGCTGTGCTGTTGCTGCGGCGGCAGGATGGACAACCACATATGAGCAACGTTTCTCCAGGCCACCGGATGGTGACGTGCATGTGTTGACGCAGGGCCGTGGTTCCAACGTTAGCTCCCTGCCAAATCCTTCACTTTCTGCTTTCAGATTCTTAACATATACCCATATTCGGCTCCTCCATGTCTTAGCAAAGGGAACTGTCACACCGCCACAGTATCGGAATTTTACCGCCAAAGCTACGCATGAGTGACTACTGACCGCCGCTGCCACGCTGAGCCCCCGTGCCGCTTTTTCTTGGGACTGCGAAGGGGGTTTTTTACACGTGGCACTTGGCTCCCGACCTCAAACTGCTGCTATCTGCTGACTCACGGCCACACGATCACTTGCTGGCTGCGCCGCTGCTGAGCGCAAGCTGACGCCCTTTCTCCTGACAATGATGAAGCCCTTGCCTCACCCGGCTCCCAAGTGCGATCTGCTACATCTTCTTCTATTTGTGTTTCATCGTCACTGCTGTCATATCACGGTTCTTGGTATGCAAGAGGTGACCCCTCACAAAAAACATGACCTCCCATGCCACTCTCAACATCTAACTTTGCCCCCCTACTGCAAGAAGCAGGGATAATGGCACCATTTCATTCGCTGCCAAGTAGCTGCTGACTGCCCTCCTCAAATTGTTCATCTGCTATATAGTGGAGCTGAGCCAGACCCACATAGTAGATCTCTGGGCTGAGGGGAACCGGATGGACAGAGGCAGGTTGAGGACAGGTGAGGGCCGCAGACCCGCTCCACAGGGCCATGCCAACTAAGGGTTGTGTCTGACGTTCCCATCGACTCTTGGCTGGGGTTGTCAGATGTCATATGGAGGAAGTGGATGACCTAGTCACCAATCAAGAACCATTGGGTTGTGAACAACACCGGGCTAGATGATCAGAGGCAGTTGTGGCCTCAACGAGGACCCCTGTTGCGACGTAACCTTAGCTGTGCTGCCGGACCTGGGCCTGGATAATGTTTGTGCCTCTGCCACTCGCAGGTGAAGAGCCTGCCACCTCTCTGTCTGACATACTGTTTGTTCTAAAATGTACAGACACTGTTTGATGAAGATATCTTGGTAACCCTTGGATATAAATTGCGCTCCACAAATGGGCAGGAAAAATTGACTTGTATGTGCCGTTTAAAAACTGTGTATTTTACTGAATATAAAAAGCACAAACAGCTTAATTAACCGCGCGATATGAATTATGCTACAGAATTTTTCTGTGGCTGGTGAAAAAAAAGTTTTTATTCTTTTTTACTGAGTACAACTGCAGAACTACGCTTAAATTAACCCTGGATGTAAATTGCGCAAAGAATTGAGGCAACCACAAACTACGGGCTTTTATAGAGTGTTACAATGGCGTGTTTTCTACGCTTACACACAAGAGAATAAATTGTAATTAACCTTCGCTTGTGAATTATGTACAGGAAAAATTTTAATTTTTGGCGGTGAAATAAGACAGTTTATTTTTGTCTCCCACAGCAGAAAAAACAACGCCTTAATTAACCCCTGGATGCTAAATTGCGCCAAAGGTATTGAGCCACCACAAACTTACTAGTGTCTATGCGTGTTAAAATGCAGTGTTTTTTACGCTCACATACAAGAGATAAATTTGTATTAAACTTTGCTTGCTGATGAATTAGGCTACAGGAAAAAATGTATATATTTGGCGGTGAAAATGGCGGTTTCTTGGAGTCACACAGCTGAATAACAAACGCTTTACTTAACCCCTGGATGTAAATATTGCGGCAAAGAATTGAGCCACAACAAATCTACTGCTTTGTAGCATGTTACAATGCGGTGTTTTTTACGCCACCCAAAAAGAGATAACAATTGTTATTAACCTTTGCTTGTGAATTAGGCTACAGGAAAAATGTATATATTTTGGCGGTGAAAATGACGGTTTCTTGGAACTCTTTTTTATTAGAAAAGTATAATGACGGTTTCTTGGAACTCTTTTTTATTAGAAAAGTATAAATCTTAAGCCAAACATAACAATTGTCAAACATGATTCAAAAATAAATCCCAAAACAATGTCTAACTAAAAGTAAACATATCCGGACATGAAAGTCCTAAAAGTCCAGCTTATTCGGCTCAAACATACACGAAATAAGAGCTTGGCCAACCAGGCCAAAACTTGAAAATTCCCCATGCCGGGCAAAAATAAACACAACATAAAATTTCAACCAGTTTGGGAAAAGAAAAAATCCACCTAGCTGGTCAGAAACTTAAAAACATATATATACATTTACACCTTATTTTATCTACAACCTATACCCTCTGCACTCTGCACTCACCTAACATTCAACCATGTCGTGCCCGCCCACCCACATGTACTACCCGTGGCATCCATACCACACATAGTGCAAAATTTTTTATTTTTATTTTTTTTTTTTTAATATTCACATATATCAAATCAATGCTTCAAAACCACACTAAATATAACCAAATATTGCCAACTGGCTCGTAATAATAATATCCAAACCTTTTAACTCCACTCCTCCACTCATATTCATCCCACCTCCTTCACTCATACCCCACCACTCACACATACCACCCGGTGACACACATCCACACTGTGATATTTTTTTTATTTTTTTATAATTTGATGATTAATGACTAACACCTTCAGTCCAAAATAGTCCTAAATGTCCTTAACACAGGAACAAATGAAATCGGCTTCCAGCCTTAGGCCCACCATGACCCTTTTCGAGTCCACCCTCCGTCTCTCATAGTGGTTTCCCCCCAATCCCCCTGCCAACCTCTCTGGGACCCCAAAAAAGACAAACCCTTTCTACTAAACGCAAATTAAATTGCAAATTCAACGTAAAATGCAAGGCAATCCGCCTCAGGGCCCACCATACCCTTGCGGAAGTCCACCCCTGCGTCCTTCATGGTGGGCACCCAATCCCCCACCCAACTGACTAGCGCCCCAATGATTCCCCTTCTACCTAAATCACTATATATACAGGATATTACAAGGAAGCACCACTATATACAAAAATACTAAAATACACTAACACTCCCACTATATACAAAAAATATATAACAAATATATAAAAATTGCATCAACCGTATATGCATATACACATATATATACATATACACATATGTACTACACACCCACATTTACTATGTACAATCTAAATCTGGAAAATTTTCCAAAACTTGCCTACACAAAAAAACAGGGAGCCCGTCACGCAATCCCACCACCCCTGCCAACCGGCTGCCTGGACCAGTACCAGGGCACAGAGGCGCTCACCCCCCAGACGCACCCCTTCACCCCATAAGCACAGTCACCCCGGAATGCCCCGCCACCCACTCCAAAGCCCGCAGCCAGCTGCCAGCCCGAGCGGACGACACCCAGAGCTCCAACCCACATCGGGGCAAGAAGGCGCGCCGGGAGATGATATGCCCGACACGGCCCACACCACATCAGAGGCAGCGCGACGCGCTACGGTCCTCTAACCATCTAAAATCATCTCAACTTACATTACAGGCTTTATTATTGGGACGCAGGTTTGTGCCTGTAATCCCTTACTTCAATAGCGGGCTAAAAGCAAAATCAAAATGCTAACTGTGTCCTTGCCAAGCCCACCACCGGGATGGGAGGTGTCCAGGACTAGGGCCACTCTAAAGGAGGAACGCCCATCCACAGGAGGCAGCCCTTTCAGCACCCCGTCTTCCACCTCCAAAGATACTGATTTTCACCAGGTCACCAGTGATGTTCCTAAGTACCTCTCCTCAGGGAAGGTCTTTCTGTGGGTGGACACTAGACACGTGCATTCCACGTGTAATACTTCGCACCTTGAGCTACGATGTAAAGGTGAGAGACACGGTCCCGAACATACAGAGTTCTTGATACGTCTCCATAGGCCCAACTCGGATAGGAATGGTTGGCTAGGTCGCGCCAGCCGGTGGAGGCCCCTACAGTGGATATACCGTCGTTGTAGAAGGGACATTGAAGTAAGAAATGGTCCATGCTTTCCAGCACGGAACCGCACTCAATCCGAGGAACAACCCCGCTCCTCGGTGTTTCTGTACTTCAAGTTGTCCCCTGACGTACAATCTCCGTGAAAAGCAGCGCCAGCCAAGTCCCACAATTGTTAGGGACCCTCTTGTTGTTTTAAAAGACTAGGCCCACACGAAGGTCGTACTGGGCAATCCCTGAGGGCAGCGGGCTTCTGGTACAATGGTGTCACTGGACCCCCCGTGTCGAGGACCTTCCTCCGACTGAGTCTGACTCCCCACATCCCCAGACCCACAGGGCGGAAGAGCCTTCAGAGCAGTGGTGCGACATAAGCCGGAGATGTCAGTGCGCCGTGCGTATAGTCCTTCACTCGCCCTCTGTCTCCCATTCATGGAGAAAGGCCGAAACCATTCCCGGCAAGAGAGTACCACCCAAAGGAGGCCTCTGAAGCCAGAAGTCACTATGTGATCTTAAAAAATGTGTTCACAAGGAACACCTCGGGCGTTGACCATAGATAAAACCCCCTAACTTCCTTGGTGCGGTACGTCACCTCCCTACTTGAATTGGATCAGCCTGTTCCAATAACATTTTGGAAAACAGACTGAAGATCCTGACCCGACAAGACTCTGCAAAAGACACACGCTGCCCCAAATAGTGAAAGGCGGAAGCAGGTAAGTTTTATCAAAGCTAACCATTTTCCCTGAGGGAAAGGGACCATCCCTTCCACTGATTAAACTTTAAAGTGGCGTCCTTCAGCCTGCCATCCCGTTTTTAGTAGGGTAATCACCGAGGTCGTATTCGTCGCCCAATTTCTTTGCTGATAACTTGGGTATTGGGAGGGTGTCGGGGAGATCAAACGAAGGATCCCCTCCTCCCTACCAGAGTCTACCGCACTTATTACTGGGTTGATCATGGGACCCGGACACCAGCCGAGTAGCGATCCTCCTCTTGACATAACCAACTCTGCCTCTCTTCGAGGCGACAAAGAGGGTAACATCTTCAGCGTACGCTACCGCTTAAGAGTGGCTTCGGGGCGCCGGGACCGCGCCGACTCCCGCCAACGGTCTGCAGCTCAATCAGCCTCAAGGAGGGGATTCCGATCGCGAACTCGATAAACGAGGGCTCTCAGCGGGCACCCTGCCGCACACAGCCCAACTGCAAAGGCCGTCACAACAAACCGCTCACCAGCGCGAAGACTTTGCATTGGCATATAATGTTTAAGAATGCCTATGTAAACCCTCGGCAGGCCGTACCTTTCAAGGGTCAACTAGAGGTATTCATGGTTAGCTCGATCAAACGCTTTTTCCTGATCCAGTGACAGCAAAATACCCCTCCGTGGCCCGCCCTACCTGCTCCACTGCCTACGGACACCAAGTACGGGCACTTAAGGTATCGGCCTGGAAACAGAGCAGTGCTGGACCCCCGAGAGGAGGTTGGGGGCCGCTCGAACTGCACCAGCTGTTGAAAGGACTTTTGCCAAAACATTACGGTCCAGTATTGAGAAGAGTCTATGGGCCTCCAATTCTCAATACGGGGAAGGATCTTTACCTTTTGACAGAAGGAATCCACTGCAGACGCCTCATTGACACGGGGATAGTGTACCCGAGGAGCGGCAATCGTTATACTACACTGGTCAAGAGGGGGAGCCAAGATCTCCTTAATGCATGATAGAATTCAGATGTTAAGCCATCTGGATCCTGGCGTTTTCTTCGGACTAAGTCGTCAATCGCCCGCTTCACTTCCTCTCAGTGATCTCTTCTGCCAAAACATCAAGAGGGGGTCTACCCCGGCTTTAGGAATGGCTTTCCGGGGAGGAAACCCACATCTCATCCCGGCGAGGGGTCCCTTTTTCCCCCAAAGAGGGGACAGTAGTATGGCTCTGAGACCCCGGCCCCCCATGCGAACGATTCAGGATCCTGTACTATCAATCAGGCCAATTTCCCGCTTAGAAACTACCTTTCGCCTTACGCTTTTTTAGGGGTTGGGGGAGCGGTAACCCGCCGAAATCCCTCTCAAGAATAAAGACGAGTGTCTTTACTGGCACCCTCCCCAGGAGAGCTTTCACTTGGGGATGTCCTCGCGGACCCCCATCCCAGGGGCAAACTGCTCGAGTTTTCCTCTCAGGCCCCCGATTACGGCGGGACCTGTCAGTGCTTGAGGTGAGAGTGGCGGAAAAACTTCCTGCTCTTTTTTTTAAACATCTCCCCCCCACTCGGTCTTACTGTCGCAGAGACCTATTTAAAAGGTACCTGGCTCTAAGAAATCCCAAAGGATTGTCTTAATCTCTTCCTCCCGGAAGACAATTCACCTCAGTATCCCTGCCCATCGTGGAGTCTCTGAAAAATTCAAAAAAAAAAGAAAATTAAAAAAGTGGTCAGGAGAATTCAATTCCCTCCGGGCACCGGGACGAAAGGGTCTCCCCCTTCAAAAAAAAACCCCATCTATGGGACCTACTCTACCCCCCAAAAAAAGGTGAACCGGGGTGCCTGGGGGGCTCCCCGATGTGGAGGTCCACCCAGGCGGCATTGAGGCTTGCTATTGAGAGCGACATATCATAGCCCAGGCGACTCTGGAGCCTCCCTATCTGAAGGCTTGTGTGGTGTTAAAATCACCTCCAAAAAATCACCCCGACGGTAGTAAAAAGAAGGGGCTTCACCTTATGAAAAGGGTTTTGCGCTCCCAAATTGTCTGGGGCATAGATATTAATGAGGCGTAGCCTCTGCCCCTCCATTTTCGGCGTCGATAACCCAAAACCCCCCTTCTAACTCCATAACCGTTGCTTTTGACCGGTGGGTAAAAGGACCGCCACTCCGGAATACGGTCGGCTTGAGGGGCCCGAACAAGACCGAAGGCCACTCCCCTCCCCGGGCCCCGTTAACGCTGCGATGGTATTCACCTAGTTTCCTGCAAAAAT
>JAODAL010021418.1:0-67123 GCA_025379985.1 Phyllomedusa bahiana | reverse complement strand
GCCCAGGTATATAGATAGTGGGGTGTGCCCCGGGAGGTTAGGATAGTTGGTTTCCCCCCAGGCAGAAAAAATTTAGTGTGTCCCAGGCATTTTTAAAGATAGAGGTGTCCCCACAGGTATAAAGTTAGGTTCCCCCCCAGGGCGGGTTATAGTGGGGTGTCCCGGGAGGATATAGATAGTGGGGGTGGTCCCCAGGCAGGAAAAAATTATAGGTGTGTCCCCCGGGGCAGGTATAAATAGTGGGTGGCCCCCCGGGAGGATTAAGTAGGTGTGTCCCGGGCAGGTATAAGATAGGAGTGTGTCCTAGGCGGGTATATAATATTTGAGGTTGTGTCCCCAGGCAGGTATATAGATAGTAGGTGTGTCCCCGGCAGGTTATAAGATGAGGTGTGCCCCCCAGAAGGTATACAGATGGGCGAGGTGTGTCCCCCAGGCAGGTATACAGATAGCGACGTGTGTCCCCCAGGCAGGTATACAGATAGCGAGGTGTGTCCCCCAGGCAGGTATACAGATAGCGAGGTGTGTCCCCCAGGCAGGTATACAGATAGCGAGGTGTGTCCCCCAGGCAGGTATACAGAGAGCCAGGTGTGTCCCCACAGGCAGGTATATAGCTAGCGAGGTGTGTCCCTAGGCAGGTATATAGTGAGGTGTGTCCCCAGGCAGCATATAGATAGTGGGGTTTGTGTCCCCAGGCGGTTTACAGATAACTGGTGTCCCCCAGGCAGGTATATAGTGAGGTGTGTCCCCAGGCAGGTATATAGATAGTGAGGTGTGTCCCTAGGCAGGTATATAGATAATGAGGTATGTCCCGAGGCAGGTATATAATTTTATGGCCAAAATTAAAAATAACAAACACTAATACTCACCTTGGCTTACCTGACTCCCGGCCGAGTGCGCTCATCTTCTATCCGAGGAGCCGCCGGGACGCTCCTCCGCCCGCTCCTGGGCCCGCATAGAGTTATTACTCTGTGTGCGCCCAGGAGAGGCAGCGGCCGGTGAGCGGAGTTCACCGCGTCGGCTGCCTAATTCACCAGCAAATAGTAGCGCTGACGGCCCGCGGGGGCCTCTCAGCAATACCCGGCAGCGGCGGGCTGTCAGCGCTACTATTAGCAGACCTGGGCAGGTACGCCGGGGGCCCGCATCAGACAAAGCTGGCGGGCCGGATGCGGCCCGGGGGCCGTACTTTGCCCAGGTCTGTTCTACGGTGTTCAGCGTACGGGATAAATGATGTTATATTTTAGCAGACTGGACTATTTCAGATGCAGCAATACCAAATATGTGTAACTTTTTTATTAATTTATTTTTTTAGTTGTATAATGGAGAAAGGGGGGTGATTTGAACTTTTAATATTTGTTGTTTTTTTTTTTTTTTACACATTAAAACTTTTTTTAAATTTTTTTTTAAATTTAACGTTGAGTCCCCCTGGGGTGCTTCACCACTAGAGGGCGCGATCATTTATACAGCCTAATGCATTGTGATACAATTCATAGGGGTGTGCAAGGATGTTAACCGAGCAGGGGCTCCAATCAGTGTGAGAAACAGTGCGCGGCACCATTTCTCATTCATTTAGCGCCATGATCCTGCTACAAAACCCCTTAGTGACGCTAGAACGTACTCATACATTCAGGGTCGTTAAGGGGTTAAAGGTCTTGTCTCACAGAGCCAAAAGCAGCTTCAGAATCATGCATCCTGTCTCTTCCTGGCCATGCTCTGGGTGGTTCTATAGCTGTGATTAACATATCAGTTCCGTATTCCCAGCTCTTCTAAGGAAATGTCCCCATGGTCAGGTTTTTCAGCCAGTTTTACAGACGGTTTTCGGTTTTGAAAGCAGTCTGTAAACCGGCTGTCAACCTTTAACACGGATTTTCCGCCGCATGTTTTTTTACACTGCTGGCGGTCCCAAAAACATCGAACATAAACCTTCTTCCGCCCGATTTTCAGGTGGAACATTAACATGTGGGTGCGAAGGGGGGCGGCTTAAATCTGAAAACCGTGGAGAAAAGCCGTCCCCTTATGAGCCATGTACACGGCCCCTAAACAGAGCAAATACCGGTCGGGATTTCCGACTGGTATTTGTCCTCTGCCATGTAAACGGCCCCTAACTGTAGTGACAGGAGAGCAGGAGATTTTATCTGTACAGCAGAGAGCTCTAAGTAAACAAGGAATTAGTCTCCTTTGTTTGTTAGCGATAACACACTCTATTCTAAAGCTGCCAGCATCCTGTGTGCTGACCTGTGGTGCCTTCACTTTCTGCTATCAGATAATACAAAGAGAAGAGATAGAAGGGGAGAGCGAGTCATTGACCTAGAGAAACCTGTGTGCACTCAGAGCAGATATAATCTATCTGATCACCTCAACAAACCAATATGTTTGGAATAAGTCTTCATTTACTGTTCCCTACATGTTGAAAACTAATCTTTGTCGTGAGACAAACACTTTTAAGGATGTAAATCACGAGTGCAAAATCAGTTGCAATATATCTACAAAACCACGGGGTGTTGCACTTGCTATAGGTCCCAAAGTTTTCAAAGTGATTTCGCGAAATTTGACAGTGACATACTTTGATCTGGAAGAAACCTGAAGATGCAGCAAGTGATGGAAGAGTCCACCATTAGCAGTCATGCACGCCCGCAGTACAGGCCCGCTGTTCACCGTTCTAGTCAGTAAATTTCCTGACAGTGATATATGACCCAGTACAGAGTTGTACTAGAAGAGTCAATAAAGGAGGGCCAAGCACAATGTATTGAGCAGTTTGCAGGTCAGACATTCACCTTTCAGTATCTGGTGAGAACGAAAACTGGAACGTTATTAGATGTGCAAACTATTCTTAACTATTGGCCTCGTTCCCCAATGCAACCAGTCACAGCACAGCCTTCATTTCTCCAAAGCAGTTTAGGAAATGGAAGTTGATAGAGAGAGAGAAGTCAAATCCGAGTCCTTCAACCACCTAGATACCACAGTCAACTGCAGCGCGGCAGCTACACAAGTATTACAGTGTATTGTACTAGGTGGAGACAAAAAGACAGGATGTGCGCTCCCTGGTGTCATAAGCTCTGGAAATGGATATCCCTAGTTGGCGCATCATAATTATCCTCTCACCTTGTACGGTTGTGCTTCGGCCGGCACAACACTCCGCGAGTTATTCCGGGTCACTGGTAGAATAAGGTTGCAGCCGATTTTCGCGCCTAAGACGCCACGATCCACGTAGAGTAATAGAATCAAATATTCCGGATAAGTAGGTTCTGGAGAGAAACCAGAACCTATGTCTACTCAGACAGGCAGGATAATGATTAACCCGAGGAAGTCTTTGACGAAACGCGTAGTTCCAATAAATACCTTATATTTATCAACTTAAAGGAGTTGTCTCACTACATTGATTCTTTCACCTTAGTGCTGTTTTCTTGGTTTCACTTTGAATTCAGGGGCGGGTTTACTGGCTTCCACTTGGCTGCAATAGAAGCCAGGTCTGTAACTATAGCAACCAGTGCTGGCAGCCTATCATGAGAGATCAAACAGGTCTGTAGCTATAGCGACCTGAGGAGCTGATGCAGCCCATACAAGAGGGGATATCTAGGAAAAGGTAGGACACGGGTAATGGACACATATTGCAAATTGACTTGTTTTTGCAAGATCTTTAACATAAAAAGCAAACCTTGTAGTGAGACAACCACTTAAGGTTGATCCTACATACCCTGTTTCCCATTTTTTTATGCAGTTCAGAGTTTGGCTGCTTATACTGATGTTTGTGATGAAATCACTACAGTATATTAATACATGTTGGTTTTTTTTTGTTCAACAATAAATGTGAATTCTTCTTCAGAGAAAAAAAACATCCCCTAAAATTAAGTCTTAGCTCGTCTTTAGGAGCAAAATTAATATAAGAAACGGTCTTATTTTCGGGGAAACAGGGTATCATTATCGTGTCTGTCTGATTGGTTTCTCTCCAGAACCTACTTATCCGGAAAAGTCTATTGTACTAATGATCACTTCCACTAGTGGAACTTTAAAAGGGTGTTCTAATCATGCCGTTTCATAGAGCTTGCTCTTCAAGGCCTGCTTCAGGCTAACACTTCCTGGTTAGGCTGTGGGTGGCTCTTAGCAGTGATTGACATATTAGCTCTACTGTTCCTGTGACATGAGTGCAGGAGTTTTGTAAACTGTAGTGCATGAAGAAGGCTACAGAGCTTTACAGGGTTAAAGCTTGTCAGTAACATAGATAGACAAGCTCCTGTGCTGGAGATTAGGGTATGTTCACTTGGCTGATTTGGATGCTGATTTTTCAGCTTCAAATACTCATCTGAAAAACAGCTCATATGCAGCAATTTTCAGACAAGGATTTTGTGAAGTGCATTTTAGGCGCGTTTTTCAGCGGTTTGCAGCATTGTTTTCATTGTGACATTCAAAAATTGTGCTCGGATGTTTTTTTGTGCCTGGATCCGTGTCCGAAAACATGTCCAAAAACATTTCACACTTGCGGACATGGTGTAAAGCTCTGACTCCTATGGCAATTTTTCTTGTGGAAAATTTCTCAAGAAATGACATTTCTTTTTTAGCCCAGAAAAGGTAGTTCACAGCGTCCAAATCAGCAGTGTAAACATTCCCTAACACTCAGCAGACAGTAAGGGCCCGTTTATACGGCAATGGACAAACACCGGTCGGTTTATCTGCGATGAGTGGAGAAAAGCCCTCCTCCTTCCCATTGACATGCACATATTGCATCCGAAAACCGGACGGGAGAATGTGCAAGCACAATGTTTTTCAGGCAGCCTACTGCACGGGTTTTCCATAGAAACCCGTTGTGCTTATTTGCGGCCGGTTTTTAAGATGGTCTGCAAGACCGCAAACCGTCTGTAAAGCCAGCCGCAAACCCGTGCCGTAGGGACATGCCCTAAGTCACCATGGTCACAGGACATCTCATGCAATGAGAGAGATGGTCAGTAATCTAGAGAAGCTTGTGTAAACAAGTAGGAGATAAAATCTTCCCTATACAGAAATGTAATTGGCAATAGTCTTTTTTTTGCCTTTGCTTACACGTCACAAGCTAATCATTGTGTGAGAAAACCCCTTAAAGGCTGGGTTCACACATTGCAATATCTGTTACTACATGCGTTTTTTGAATGCAGGTGGTTTTACCATTAAGGCATTTAATTCCTGGTTTGTCCTGCTTCAGCTTTCAGTGTTCCAGCAGGCTTGACATCACCATGCCTTTCCCCACAGGGTGCTCACTCTAGTCACTCTGTTTATGTAAAGAGCTGTAAGTAGCTACAATGAAGCTGAGTGGTTAGTACTTGTACCTCCAAGTAAAGAGGTCCTAGGTTCAAACCCCTGCAGGAACCAAACGTGGATTCCCCCCTCCCCCAATGCACATAACCGATTAAGGTTTCTTTCCTTTTTTATTTATTCATCCGCATTGTTTGACTAATTACTAAGGAGTACAGAGGACAGGAGTAGAATGACAGCATCTGGGGTTGAACACTCGCTCAGTTAGTTAGTGTGTGTGATTAATAGGCAGGGAAGAGACTGACAGTAGCTGCCTGAGAGGAGAAGTGATGTCTGAGCATGTGCGGTTGGGTCTGAGGCACTCTCGTCACTGGCCGTATCCCCTGGAGACGAGCTGTACACTATGGGACTCTAAGGGAGCAGCTAAAACAAAAATGGTGCAGAATTTTTAATAATGATGAATGGGGAAAATGTTTATTATTTAATTTTCAAGATTCCAATGTCAAGTTTACTTTGTGGTAAAACCCCTTTAACTGCCAGACTGCTCAACAATTACACACAGCAATCTGTATGCATTATTGAAGTGTGTAAATGCACCTTAAAGAGGACCTCTGACATCCCCTGACATAACCGTTTTAGTAAATTCTTGTGTTCACTGTGATATCACAATTCAGGAAGCTCTTCTCTTATAACTGTGTTTTGTGCTGTTCCTCTGTTAGGCTATGTTCACATGGCGTAATTGCAGGGCGTACAGTACGCCCCACCATTACACTGGTCGTTCGGGGGTCATGCTGATACCCGACTGTCATTACTCGCAGCGCATATTCGCCGCAAGTAATTGACATGTCACTGATCTCCCTGCGCGTACAATACAATCATATTGTACGAGCGGGGAGAGGAGGCGTAAGAGGAGAGGAGGTTCTCTATGAGAGCTATGGATTACTGTAATTTCGGTGTGCATCTTGTTCGGATTAGAGCGCAAATACGACGCGAAATGCGTGCCGAAATTCCCCCATGTGTACATAGCCTTATTCCTCCTGGAAATGTATTACTATGTAGTCAGATGTAACCATTCCAGTATTCAAGTGGGTGTGTCGCTGCACAAACTGACTCGGTCATCACTAATTGGAGAATGTCAGACTGCGCAGGGACACCTCCCCAATTAGGTAACACCCAGCTGACAGATTCAGTAATACATTTCTAGAAGGAGCGGGGTGCTTCAGAATCGTCATTTCACAAGGAAGTGTTTACTACAGCAGATGGCAGAAATGGCCACAGGTCTTCTTTGAAGGGGTTGTCCATTTCATAAAAAAGGGTCTACTGCTCGCAGAGGGGTTAAAATGGAAACAGAAAAATCAACTCGCCCCTGTAACCTGCTCCACCCAAGCACCACGGCTGGACCCCGCTAATGACATCAGGATCACATGATGCTGCAGCCAACATACAGGAGAAGACTGCAGAGGACAGCGACTGGCTGCAGGGTCAACAACCCCTCTCCGACCCACAACGCGTTTCATTTTATTAAAGTCTTTTTAGGGTACTAATGGCTTTCCCTATGTCTACACAGCACACAAAAACGGTCGGATTTTCTGTGGTTTTAGTATTTTGAAACTGCTGAAAATCCAACTGTTTATCCAGCCCATAGACTTTAATAGACAAAACGACCTACACAGGTAATTTTTTTAAAGCTCATTTTCTGGTGCCGGTGGATTTAGGAACATGTTTTATAATCCGCCGGTGTTTTGCGGTCGGTTTCCGATACAATCAATTGTACAGGCCGACGGCATAAAAACGAAAACAGACGGTGGTTTTTGCTAATGCATTGACGAAAACCGTGGTCGTGCACCGGGAAAAAAACGGTCGGCTTTCCAATGGTTTTTGTCCAATGCGGTGTGGATATGGAAATAAAATAAAGTAAAGAATCTTATCCTTCTTATCCAGCACTATCCTTCCTCGGCACAGTGATCAAGTGCGCCGAACAGCGACATCAGGAAATGGCACATAACCGCTACAGCCAATCAGCTACTGCAATAGTAAAGTCCCATTTAGCCAGAGGCAGGGAGAAAGCAGAAGACTGATTAAGAAGGCAGACTGCAGCAGTGGTGCATCCCCGGTGAGCATAAGATTTTGTATTTTATAGGACCATCCGTATCCTAAAAAAAGGGAAGTGGACAACCTCTAAGACAGGCATCCTCAAACTGCAGCCCTCCAGCTGTTGGGAAACTACTACTCCCATCATGCATTTATATAATCTATAACAGTGGGAATGATGGGAGCTGTAGTTTCCCAACAGCTGGAGGGCCGCAGTTTGAGGATGCCTGTTCTACACTATTGCTACCTCTCGTTTGGGTCCTATTCAGACCTCCATAATCCAGGGAATGAAGGAACCGGCTTACAAGTTACATTGCACTGATTAAAAAGTCTGTGAAGGTGGGTGGAGTGCAAAAAACCAAAATGGAGGCACCCACCTTCACAGGCTTTTTAATCAGTGCAGTGTAACTTGTAAGCCGGTTCCTTCATTCCGTGGATTATGGAGGTCTGAATAGGACCCAAACAAGAGGTAACAGTAGTGTAGGACCCACCTGCCTGAGGTCCCGTTGAAGTTCGGAGGTGGCTTAAGCAGTTTTGATCAAAAGTGTGAACTGAGAACCTCAAAAGTTTTTTCCATGTATCCTAGATAGCAGAAATGCTTTTTCAAAGATTCCTATGTTCCCTTTGATAGCTTCTTTAGTTGATAGTGTGCTACTGATATTGGAATGTGTAGGTATGTCCTATGTAAACGTCTCTAAATGGGCAGTACTGCCTGCTTTGGGGTGGTCCATGGGCGTTACTGGGCGGTTGGGGCATTCCCAGGAGGCCTGCCCTCCACATCCTGCAATCTCGTGCAGGGCTGAGTAAGGCTATGTTCACAGGGGTTAACTGCGGGGCGTAATTACGCCCCGCAGTTACGCCGTGTGGCCGGGGGCGGGGGAGAGAGCGGGGGGCCGGCACTTCGCCGGCCCATAGACAATCACTGCTATCGGCGCGTATACGCCGCAAGAAAGTGAAATTTCAATTATATACCCCCTCGGCGTAATCGCCGAGCGGGGAGAGAAGACGTAATCCAAAGTTCTATATGAGAACTGTAGATTACCGTATTGACTGGGCCGTATTTCAGCCCATAATTTGCGCACTTCGGCGCGTAATTGCGGACCGAAATACGGCCCATTTTAAGCCGTGTGAACATGGCCTAAGACTAAACATTTTCTTTAAAAACAGGTGAAATTTCTAAAAAGGGACTGAAGGGAGAATTACTAAGCAAAACGCACCAAAAAATGGCGTGTAGCAGATTCATTATGGGTTTCAGACACTTTTCATGCCCACCTCAACTATTTTGCCCACCGCAACCAGCTCACTTCTAACCTGTGCAAACGAAAAATGAAAGTTGGGATCTGGTCCCCATGGGCATGGCTGTCACCTTTGTCCGTATAGCAAAAGCATCACCACAATGTACGGAGATATAAAAGAGGCCATGAAATGTGCAGCTGCCATGGAGGATTAAAGGAGTTGTCTCATTACGAGCTTTCAGCCTGTCAGTGTCCCTGGTAAGTTGAACTGAGGGGCGTGCTAGCTTGTCTGTCTCTACTGCTCCCTCTCCCCCCTCCCATCAGCACACAGGCAGCTACGTAACTTCTATACAGGGGGGGAGGGGGGTTGCTCTCAGAGTTCACCCTGTGTGTGCCTGCCTAGGTCTGTTACAGGAGAGGGCTGATCTAGAGTGTAGAGAGGAATATGAAGCTGTGTGCTAATAGAGCAGAGGGGATGCATGTGTTCCTATATCCCCTGCTTAGCTTACAAGTCTCCACATCTCCAGCAACAACAAGGGCAATGTTACTATACTCAGGATGTCTCACTAATACAGGAGAACATAAAGTATTCACATGCCCCCTGATCTGTATAGTATTAGTATAGTCACAGTTCCAAAGACACATCATGATTATAGTAACAGACAGGGTCACTGCTGTCACATCTATCTGTGTAGAGAGCAGGAGGAAGCAGGCACACACAGGGTTAATCCAGGCAGCTTGGACACAGACGCCAGAGTCCTCCCTCCCCCTCCCTCCTCCTCCCTCCCCCTCCAGAAGCATTCTGTGCGGGAGGGGCTCTCTGCTCCCACCTGTCTTCAAAGGTGATGAGTCATTCAGACCTGACAGCCAGTAAGATAAGGATCAACAGGTCAGCTACTATAGAGATCTGAGAAGCTGATGTAGTAATACTAACAGGGCTAGCTCAAAATCAGTAGGACATTTGTAATGAACATATATTGCAAAGCTGCTTGTTTTTTAAAGATCTTTAAATTAAAACCCAATCATTGTAGCGAGACAACCCCTTTAAACGCTTGCCCCTGGTTATTAAGAAGAGGGCGGCTTGGCTTGATTACAGGGTTGCGCAGACATGAGATAATAAGATGAGATAACCGAAATGAGATTATTTAAACGAGGCCTAAAAGCCAAGAGCTCTTAATCTGCAATGGCTGTAAGCTAATGGACGAGAGCGGAGAGCAGGAAGCAGCAGAGATCAATATATAAATATAGAAGAGGGCCTGGTAATGACAGGAAAATGATGCCAGAGGAGAACGCAGAAAAAAGAGAGGCCCAATTATCCAACCCGTGCATCACAAGCCACTGACTGAAATCGGAGGCGTCTGCTCCCATGGAAACGTCCCAAATTCACAGGCGCACAGCCGCTCGTGCCCTTAGGTACAGATCACCTGCACATGTGACCCGGCCAAATGCAGGCATTCACTGTCTGCAATACGACTGCCGGACACGGACGTCCAGGCACAACCAACACAAGCGAGCACAACGGTCATGGCCGAACCCACGATATTTCAATAGGGGGAGAAACGAGGCAAAATAGCAGATAGGACAGGCTGACCGGTTAGGTCGGCCTCTGGGGAAGCCAGGTGATGACCACTAATGGCCGTCATTGTAGCTCCTAGGACTCACCAGCCACACGTAGGTGGTTATCAATGGTCTCTATCTAAAGGGAGAATGGATGCTAGGTCTCGGCAGCTCTCTGGCAGGACATAGGGCTCCTTGGTGACAAAAGGGTTCTGGAGACCCCACCCATCCTACTTCCTTGGCCTGTCCTACCAGTGTAATCCTTAAAGGGGTTTTGCCACGAAATGAGTTCCTTACCTCCTTACCAGCTCAGGGGCGAATATAAACAAATCATGCTGATTCATTAACGGTGCCGGGGTGAGGAGGGGGAGCAGAGAGTGAGGAAGAAGGGAGCGTCTCAAAAGTTTACTCAAATAATAACATTACAACAGTGGATTCTCTATACAGCAGACATACTCATACACTGCACATTTCTCCCCAGCCCCTTGAAAGCTCCTTCACGTTCCCTGTCATCAGATCAGAAGTGCAAACACGCAAGCGCGGCCAGATCAGCTCCTGTCAGTGTCCTGGTCGTATCTAATGTAAACTTTCAGGAAACTAAGGGGGACTGAGCAATGCTGTAGCTGTCACAGGCTTCCCTTTTTGTAATCACATATATTTAGAAAAGTGATTAAAGGGGTTTTGCCACGATGTAATGTTGACGTGGGATCCTCCAAAATGGGTATTTAATCACTTTTCTAAATATATGTGATTACAAAAATTGCAGCCTGAGAGAGCTACAGGCTGCCTTACCTGCCCTTAGTTACTTAAAAGCTTCTATTAGATACGACCTGACAAGAGCTGCTGGCCGGGCTTGTGCAGAGCACACTTCTTATCTGATGAGAGGGAGCTGAAGAAGCTTTCAAGGCACTGGGTAGAAATATGTTGTCTTTTGTATACAGAATCCACTAGTTGTAGTGTGATTATCTGAGTAGATCCCTGCTTTATCTGATGACAGAGAACATGAAGAAGCTTTCAAGCTGCTGTGGAGAAAGGTGTTGTCTTTTGTATACAGAATCCACTAGTTGTAGTTTGATTATTTGAGTGAACATTTCACACGATCCCTTATGCATGGCTCTGTGCTCTGGCTGTGTCTCTCGCTCTCTCAGCTCAGCCTGGCTTTGTTTACATTTGATTCTTAGCAGATAAGGCACGTCCTGGCAAAACCCCTTTAAATACCCATTTTGGAGGATCCCACTTCAACATTACATCATGGCAATACCCCTTTAAGCTTATATCTCAAAAACAGAAGGAACACAAGCTTCACATAGGAAGAAACTAACAGATGTTTCTGTCATTCTGAGAAGACAAGTCAGAGGAAACCTGTCACACTGAACCTGCTGTCTGATCTGCACATACTTTAGAGCAGCAGGAGCTGGGGACATTGATATATGGTTTTGTGAGGAAGCATTAAGTAGATCTTGGGAGCTTATTCATTTAAGTTAATACTTATTGTGAGTTAAAGGGGTTGTCTCATTACAAACATTCGCTATGAACCGTGGTGAACAGTTAATGAAGACGTTTTCCCAGTATATTGCTTTGCTTATTTTTCTTGGTTGAGGAGATAAGAGATTTTATCCGCTCGGAGTGCACTCAGATTTCTCTAGGTTACCGGCCTGCTCTGCCCTGCTCTCCACTGCTGTTTGTCTTATCTGATAGACAGGATGCATGAATGAAAGCTGCTTTTGACTCTGTGAAAAAATGTTGTGAGACAGCCCCTTTTAGGAGTCCAGTGGGCGGTTTTATCAGTGATTGACAGCCTTCTTTGTATGAGAATGTATACAGAGATATGGGGCAGTCACTGATAACACCGCCTACTGGACTCCATTACCCAGAATAAGCAGTAAGTTCAATGAATAAGTTTCCCCTACTCCATAACATGCTGCCCGTAGATCAGATAGCATGTCCAGTGGAATAGATTTCCTTTAACACTATGGGCTGCACCAGAAGTCTGGCGTCTTTTCAGCCGGACATCTAGCGCAGCCCCGTTTGCTATAGTTTAAAATCGCCCCACGCCAATATCAGGCGCATTACAGAGCGCCCCGCGGCGGAGGCGGGGCGCACTAGAACCATATAAAGCTATAGATTTATAGCTTCGTTACGCCAATTCCAGGCGCATTACTGCTGGAACAGGTAAACCACTTTCAAAAGTGGTTTACCTGAGCGCGAAGTGCCGTCTTAGCACTAGAATGCGTCTGAATTATGACCCGCAGTAGAACAGGTTCATAAATCAGGCACCTTCTATACTATTAATATGCGCAGAAAAATTGGAGTCTAAATGTCAAAAATCATACATGTCGCCCTATGTGTCTGATAGGATGCGTCATCATCAAAAACCCGGGGTAGAATCTACGGATTTTAAATCTGCACAGAGGGGGAAAAAAAAAAAAAATCTGTGCCCTCGTTCACAGCGTCAACTACGGTGCAGATTTACTGCTGAAAACATCAAAATGTAATTCCTACACAAAACTGCTGCAGAATAAAAACCTGTGTGTGAACAAGGCCTAACTGAAAAGAGGAAACAGACAAAAAAGTAGAAGAAGAAAACTTGCACTAGAGAACTGAAACTGGACATCTGAGGTTTTGGTGAACTGATGAGTCAGACTGGGGATCTCTGGAAGTAGACGCTATGTATGCTGCCACGCAATGAAAGGCTCTTTAACCCGTGCACTCAGGCACGGTGCAGGATCACGGCACGTCTGAACACCTGCACTTGGTGTGTTGCTTTTCCAGGATTGTTTTGCCTTTTATTTTATTTTTTTTGCATTTCACTGGAGTGGGGGAGTAAAAGCCCAGTAACCACTCAATCATACCAGTGTTCAATCACAAACTCTCCATCAGAAAAGATGGTTAAGAGAGAAAGCTGTGAATAATACTCAACAGTATCCGTGCAAGTCTCCAGTGATTCTGGTGCATACTGCAGTAATACGTTCTTGTGATATTGGACTATTACTATTATTTATTTTAAATTGTCTTTAATTCAAGGATGCTGTAAAATCAATAGGTTAAACACATGAGACTAAAGGTATGTTCAAATGGCACATTTGCGGGATGTAATTTGGCGCGTAACTGCAATCTTTATAAAAACCTGAGGCTTTACATAAAAATTAATATTTATCACTACGGGATAGGCTGTTATTTAGTATTCTGCAATATGCTGGACCACATCACAGATTATTATTATTATTTATTTTAAAGCGCCATTGGTTCCAGGGCGCTGTACATTCGAGGGGGTTACATACACAACATAGGTCAAACGAGTACAGTGATAAGTGATTAATGACAATTGGCACGACAGAGGGAGAGAGGATCCTACCCGCGAGGGCTTACAATCTACAATGAGGGGGAAAGAGACGGGAGGTGAGGGGCAGACATATCTGTGGAGGAAGTAGTGGCAGCAGGGTTATTGTAGGTTATAGGCTATCCTGAAGAAATGGGTTTTCAGGTTGCTTTTGAAGCTGGTGAGAGTGGGGGAGAGTCTGATGTGTTGGGGCAGTGAGTTCCAGAGTGTGGGTGAAGCACGGGAGAAGTCTTGGAGACGGTTGTGTGAGGAGCTGATAAGGGGAGAGCAGAGGAGAAGGTCCTGTGAGGAGCGGAGATTGCGTGAGGGGAGATATTTGGAAATTAGGGCAGAGATGTATGGAGGGGAATGGTTATGGAGAGCCTTGTAGGTCATGGTTAGTAGCTTGAAATGAATTCGCTGGGCAATGGGAAGCCAGTGAAGAGATTGACAGAGGGGAGAGGCAGAGGAGTAGCCAGGAGAGAGGTTGATAAGACGGGCAGCGGAGTTGAGAATTGTTTGAAGGGGGGCAAGAGTGCTAAATGGGAGGCCACTGAGAAGGATGTTGTAGTAGTCTAGGCGGGAGATGACAAGGGCATGGACCAGCATTTTTGTAGTGTCATAGCCGAGGAATGAGCGGATGCGAGAGATGTTTTTCAGGTGGAGGCGGCAGTCAGAGGTGAGGGTTTGGATGTGGGGTTTGACGGACAGAGCGGAGTCGAGGATTACCCCAAGACAGCGGACTTGAGGAACAGGTGAGAGTGTACAGCCGTTAACTGAGATAGAGAGATCAGGGGCAGGGGTAGAGTTGGACGGTGGAAAGAGGATGAATTCTGTTTTCTCCACATTTAATTTTAGGAGACGTGATGAGAAGAAGGAGGAAATGGAGGACAGACAGTCAGGGATCCGGGAGAGTAGAGAGGTGACATCTGGGCCAGAGATGTAGAGTTGGGTGTCATCAGCATACAGGTGGTATTGAAAGCCATGTGATGCTATGAGCTGACCCAGACCAAGAGTGTAAAGAGAGAAGAGTAAGGGACCCAGGACTGACCCCTGGGGGACACCGACAGAGAGAGGCCGGGTGGGAGGAGGTGGAGCAAGAGTGAGAGACGCTGAATGTTCGCTCAGTGAGGTACGAGGAGATCCAGGAAAGGGCTGAGTCCGTGATGCCGAGGGAGGAGAGGATTTGTAGCAGGAGGGAATGGTCGACAGTGTCAAAGGCAGATAAATAATTACCTGACCCATAGTGATAAATACTCATTTTTATGTAAAGCCTTAGGTTTCTATAAAATCTTAGAATGTTTTTTTTATGTTTTATTGGCTGCTGGCTGTACTAATTTATATTGTGTCCGGGCCCTCGTCGTATTGACGTATTGCGGCGCATGCTCTGTAATGCCGACTGCGTCTGTACTGTAGATTGGTTGCAAAGAGATTCCCAAATAATAAAAAGCGCCTTCTTTTGGCACGCCCTTGACCCAGCGAAGTCTGTAGCTATTCACTAATATTTTGGATTCTTTTTATTTTGCTATCCAGACTATGCTTCTGATTTAGACTACAAATGTTCTTCAATTAGTGCTGTGCTTTCTATCTGGCCTAACATGAATTTTGCTTGAGATGGTGAGAAAAATCGGCCAAACACTAGCCAGTCCGCCTTGTCAGACAGGGAAATTCAATAAATGATACACTTCCTTCTACTTACTGAATGGCAGCTGCTGATTAGTTGCCTGACTGTCACGCAGTCTTAAGCAAAATTCATATTGGTCTGAAATGGCTCAACTGAAGCACAACACGAGCTGTGACAGAAGCCGCAGGCCCGGTTTACTCCTAACATAAAAAAAAAATGACCGACACGGGCAAAAAATGCAGCAACAGTACCCAAAACAGACACACAAAAAAAAAGTCCAAAACCAGACCAATGTATCACTCAACAGGGGCGCCTCATCACAAGTGTTACAATACATGGGCTCCTGGATTTACAATACGGAGTCCAATAATTAGACAATTCTCTTCTCAAGCCTTCTATTCTAACCACCAGTTACACATGGCTGTGTAATACTGTGTTCACATGCATAAAGAGACACATTTGGGAGCGTCCAATAGTAAAATAGAGTGGTGTAAAACGCCATTAGGAACTACAAGGATCTATCTTTATCATGGAGATAATGACAGACAGGAAGTTGCAGTGGATGTGGCTTACATCAATTCTGAGGAACCTTTCATGAAATACCACAAGAGAGGCGATAACACGTCCAATGTTACACAATGACTAAAGCAACGCGTTTAGCGCGCTCCACATCTCGTCAGTGCCACTCACCTTCAGGATGTCGCCTCGTTTGAAGCTCAGTTCATCATCCGCTGTCGCCTTAAAGTCATATTTTGCTATGGCTTCCATGGTTGCCGCAGCGTCCCTGCCCTGCGGGGACCTTTACAACAGGGCTGGACCCCTCTGCTGCCCACACCACGTCAATGCCACCTGGCACGGCACAAACGTCTCGTCGCCCACCTCTGGCTAGGCTTCTGAGGGAAACGTGCTTGCGGCCTGCAAGAAATAGAGGCTGTGATATTAAAGAGCTCTTCAAAAAGATTACACTAGATGAATAAAACACTTCTCCAGAAATGTATCTAGTGAATACCACAATAGGTCTCTTCTAAAGGTCTGTTCACACTTGGATTTTGAACATGCAACCCAGCCTATCAAAATAATGGACTCAATACCAAAACCCAGTGAGTTGAAGGGGTTGGCCAGGACATTTTATTTTTTTTTAAATGAATACTGACGCCTTTTAAAACTCCCCTCTCCTTTCATGTAGGATCCAGGGATGTGCCATCCCCACCCTCTGCCGGGATGTCACCTCTGTAGCCGACACGTGAAATTGACTGACATCACCGTTCGGAGCACTGACTTTCCATTGGTGATGTCAGCCAATCACATGACCACTGCAGCCAATCAGACATACTGCTCGACAGAAGACAGGCGGAGGGCGAGGACGGCGTCTTACTCCATCCCAGATATAAGGAGAGGTGAGTAGACGTTTGTTTTATTTAATCATGTTTATTCAAACCGCACATGGAAATTTCACATTGTCACAAGTCTGGCAAGTAGGTCAATGTCAAATGAATACAGTCTAACATTATACAACACAATTACTTATGTCTCTAATCCAAAACAACTATACATATTGTACTATGGATTGATTTACGAAATCTCCATTGTAGTCCTTTTTACTTTTTTCTTTTCCCATATCTTTGCAGAACTTAGCTTGGAAATCAAAAACTTAACATCCAAGCAACTGAACTTTCAATATAAGATCCATTTGCTTTTGATAGTATTGGCAGCCAACCGGCCAGCTAACCCCCACCCTCAACGCCCCCGTCCGGTCTCCCCTCTGCGGCACATTGTTGCATGGAGTGCTGACTATACGGACTATTCCTTATAGTCACGAAATCTCCCGCATGGGCAATCATAGCTAACGGTGGTGTACATTGGCTATGTCTGCCTGTGGGATCAGTCACACGTTTGCTACCATTGATGCTAAACTAGTCGTCAATAAGCTGATTATCGTCGGGTCCCCCTGATTTCTTTCCTGTGCTCCCTTCCCAGCAGTTGCTGCTCCAAGTACCAGGATGTCATCCCAACACAGGTGTGTAAGGTTTGCTTTGCATTTGGTGGGAGATATGCCATGACTATTTCACCCGTTTTTCCTTATGTCGTGCGGCTTCCACCCAATCCATGCGCAGTAACAATAGTCATTTATCTAAGAATTGTTTGAATGTTGCACTGGTTGGCTGGGTAGGGACAGATCATTGAAGACTTTTTATAAATACATTGCTTTATTGATTTTTCTTTACTCAGGCGATAAAGATTTTATCTCCTCTTAGAGTATACGAGTTTCTCTGGTTACGACCATCTCTCTCCCCCACCTCTCTCTTATCTCTCATTGCTCTAAGCTACCATCAGTCATTCGCTATGACCATGGTGAGTCACCTCCTGCAGTCTTATCTCTAGTATCAGACTATGAAATTTAGCTAAGTAAACACTCTTTAGAGCCCTGCAGCCTGTGTAGCACACTTATAAATCTCTTGCACTCATTGCCAGTGTTCGGGATTACAGGGCAGCAATTCAAATCAATAGGATGTCTATGTAATGCAGGACAGGTCCTCCAGAAGGAAAGACGCTCTTTATAATCAGTCTCCACTCTACCCAAAAGGTGACGATCTGTAATAGAGGACCCCTCTCTATGAACTTAACGTTTTATAATAAGGTAAATGAAAATGGGTTTGCTGAACTAGAGAACCCTTTCAAAGGGAACCTGTCACTTTGAATCTGCTATCGGATCTGCTGGTGGCACGTCACAGAGCAGAGCTGAGCAGATTAATAAACAGTTTTGTAGAGAAAGATTGAGTAGAATTTGCATTTTATTCATTAAATCCCCTCCTTACTCTGGGTTAAGGATTCCAGTGGGCGGTCTGATCAGTGACCGTGCATACAGAAATGGCTGTCAATCACCGACAACACCACCTACTGGACTCAGGGAACCAAATAAATAAAATACAAGTTTCACTGTATCTTTCTCTATAGAACTACAGATCAATCTGCTCAGCTCTTCGCGCTCTAGAACAAGCTGTGAGTAGATCAGATCGAGAGCTCAATGTGACAGGTTCCCTGAAAGGGGTTTTCCCACAAATTAATAGTCACTGCACAGATGTGCTGCAGTATAAATGAAAATTGCAATTCTGTGACTTTTTTTTTACTGAGTTCACCGTGCAGGTTAAATAAAGTGACAGATTTATAGCGTAGATCATTACGCACGCCGCAATACCAAATATGCGTACTTTATTTTTTATCTTTCTTGGGGCAAGGGGCGTCTGTAAAGGGGAAAAGGGCGGTGTGCGGGTTTTTATTTTATTGCTTGTGTTATACTTTTTTATTTCTTCACTTTTTAACTTTATTTCACGTTTCCCCATAGGGCACTTGTATCAGTGATCTTCAGATTACTGATACAATGGAGATCAGTACAGAGCAGTACTGGCCTCCAAGGCGACTGTCAATCACCATGCCCAGCCATTCTGGGCACTGCCGGTTATCATGTTGTCACAGACAGCCCAGAAGTCTTTCTCAGGCACCTGGGCTGTCAGGTAAGATCGCAGCAGCTACGATTATATCACGGCTGCTGCAATAGAAACACAATAGAAACCCTGTGTCTCTCTCATAGCTGCCGGAAATCGTGATTGATCGCGGTAGCTAAGGGGTTAATCTCACTCACCCCCAGGAGTAATCTCCGGTCGGGGATGATGCTGCGGGATGTCGGCTGCAATGTACATCTGATTTCCTGCAGCAATCGTGTGAACTCTATTTTAGAGTTCGCATGATCGCCAGGACTAAGTTTACGTTCATTTGTGTTAACCTCTACCCGACTATGCTGTAAGCTTACGTCCAGTGTCGTAAAGGGGTTAATCAGAATCCAACCAGTAATTTGTCAGTGCCGTGTGGACGTATCCTAGGTCTGCAGGCATGGTCAGTAATGACCAGGGCTGTGGAGTCGCTGCCCATTTTGCAGGAGTCATTATAAAATGGGCCGACTCCCAAAATATATAATAAACTGTTCCAGTTAGTTCAAGGCCAAGAGGAATTGGGTCTTGCCACTGCTACTGCTCCCATATTTTCAGCCTCATCACATGAGGAGTTTAATTTTGAAAAGTATTTGGATGACATGGAGCAGGCAAAGCGTTGCCGCAGAGGTAAAGATTCTGCTCCCATAGCAAACAGATTGACCTGATTTCAGCACCATTTTTCACTTGCTTTCAAAGTAATAGAAGAGTTTAACTGTTCATCAGACCTGACTGTGCCCGAGGCAACTCCTTTATACCCTGACATTGTTAGAGACGTCGCCCATGTGGTCACCGATTTGCCCCCGACCCAAGTTAGTGTAGAGAGGCCGTTCTCTAGCCTGGAAATGAGATCAGATGTGAGGTCATGTATGAAAGATCTGATGGAGGCAATACTATTTCTCAGAACAAATTCAGAGACTCCACAAATGTTATTCAAGACTGTTTTGTTGAAAACTTTTTTCCTACTTTCTGCAGCGTTTTGCATATTGACAATTTTTTTTAAAGTATTTTGTGTTCTAAAGTCTTAAAGTCCAAAATATATATTTTACACTGACAAGCAAAAGAGTAACAATGTTTTGAACTTTTTATTTTTAGGCTCCATATCTTACCATCCACTACAGCTTCGAACACGAGACTCCCATCATTTTATAAACAAACATCTTGGCTATCTCATACATAACTTTGACCTGCAACTATTTAGCAATATGCTTAGTTCTTCAGATTCTCTCATGTAACTGCATTGTTACTGTTTTGCTCCTGGTGATGGAAGAATCTTTTTCTTCTTGTATAGTACAAATTACAACCTGTTCTCACATTCCTAATAGCTCAGCGTGTTATTAGGCTGATTCCCAAGCGAAAGGTCACTGGTTCGAGCAGCCATGAAGAAGATTTCCCAAGAAAAGAGAAGCAGCAGCATCCAGCTCATCGATAGCGGCCTCTGGGCCAAGAAAATTGCCAAACTGCATCATGTGAGGCCCTGACAGCTGGAGGAATATGAAATGACGTCCGTCCATCCAAAAGCCAAGAGGTGACGTCCAGGCAAAATATCAGAGTCAACAAGTCGCTCATCACAAGGTGGATCAGTTCTAACGCGACAGACAAGGCAGTAGAGGCGGCTTGTAGGCTTTGTAAGGCTATGTTCACACGGCTTATTTGCGTATTAACGCCCCGCAATTACGGCGTGTGGACGGGAGCGGGGGGGCGGCACCTCGCCGGCCCATAGACGATTATTACTAGCGACGCGTATACGCCGCTAGAAAATGACATGTCACTTATTTTCCCCCCTGCGGCGGATTCGCCGAGCGGGAGAGGGAGACGAAACCCCCATAGTTCTATGGATTCGTCTCCTCTCCCCGCTCGGTGAATCCGCTGTGGGGAGAGATAAGTGACATGTCATTTTCTAGCGGCGTATACGCGCTAGTAATGATCGTCTATGGGCCGGCGAGGTCCCGGCCCCCCGCTCCCGTCCACACGCCGTAATTGCGGGGCGTTAATACGCAAATAAGCCGTGTGAACATAGCCTAAGAGTGAGATCACAGACGTCCATGCAAGTACCGGGCAACACGCATTACACAGGTCTGGAATGATGGCCCGAAAAAAGGGGAAAAAGCAGCGACTTCAATCTCCTCATAAGAAGCGTCGGCAAAGGGTTTGCAAAAAAGTACGAAAAACAGAAGATTGGAAACGGGTGATTTGGAGCGATGAGATGAAAGTCAATACACCGGGCTCTGATGGGGCAAATGGGTTTAGAAGAATCAAGGGAAAAGGGGGCGAAGGGAGCGAGAAATTGATGGAGCTGTCAAGATCAGTGGAGGAAGCCGGAGGATATGGGAATGTTTCACAGACAAAGATGTTGGATACTTGACCAGGATCGGTGTTGATCTCAATGCTGAGCTCTATGTGAGTGTCCTACAAGATGAGTTACTTCATACACTCGAGCACTATGGGGATGAAGAGGGCGACATAGTGTCCAGCAGGACAACGACCTGAAGCAGACGCCAAGGGTGGAGAAGGAAGGGTTCAATGACGATGAAGTGGAGTTACTGTATTGGCCTCCGCAGTCCCCAGACCTCAACCCAATCCAACACTTGTAAGTCCAGTCTGCACCAACATTGGGAACGTGAAGAAGAAAACCTGGGATCAGATTTTTGGCAAGACATACTTAAATCTGATCCAGAGCCCAGAAGGATTCAGGAAGTGCTGGAAACCAAAAGGTGGATTTACCAAATACTAACAAAATAATAAAAATTAACATTTTGATGTTTAGGAGCAAAACAGTAACAATGCAGTTACAGGACAAGAATCTGCAGAACTAAGCAGATGCTAAATACTTTCAAGTCACATTTATGGATATGATAGCTAAGATGATTGTCTATAAATGAGGGGAAAGCCTCATGTAAAAAAGGTAGTGGATGGTAAGATATGGAGCCTGAAAATAAAAAGTTCAAAACATTGTTCCCCTTTTGCTTGTCAGTGTCTTTTCTACCTAAATAGCTTGATTATTGTATCATAAGGTGATAAACAGCCTGATGTTACCATTTTACTACTGTGAAGTTATCACTTCTACATGCGCCATGTATGAGGGAGTGGGAGTCGGTGCCAGCAGCAAAAGTATGTTTTTTCTAACTGGTTTCAGGAGTACGTCCAACGCTGATAAATCATGTACAATCTCAATATGCACTTGAATACTTTGCTCCATCAGCGCCTCAGTAGGTGTTACAGGACGTGAAAGATGCCACGTGGTCAGAGTTATGGCTTGTGCCTTAAGATAAGACTGGTATGGGGATAGACTGCAATTATCAGAGCCGCTCAGACTGACAGCAGTCGCCAATTACAGCACATTACATGCTACACAGACACAAAGCGAAAGCCGCCATTATCTACAGTGATGCTAGAAAGTACTGGCTGCCTTGCAGATGTCCTTGTTGTTACATGCTTGTCCCAATGAATGGACGTCATTAGTGACGAGCGAACTGTAAAATGTTCGAGTCGAACCCTGAACTTTAGTGTGTTCAGTTCGAGGGTCGACTCGAACCCTATTAAAGTCAATGGGAGAAGATGTTCGGGTTAATATTTATACCTATACAGGTGAGGAGAAGCTGTAATTACCATCCATAACACTACACCAACACTAGGCGCATTATACACCGGGCACGACACATTGTAATGCGCCTAAAAACGATACGCTGTGCACCTCTATAACACAATGCGCCTATTGAGGAGCATTACATAAACTAGTAATGATATGTAATGCGCCTCAATAGGTGCATTATATACACTACCAATGATAAACTATGTGACGCGATTTGCGCAATGCACCTTTTTAGGCGCATTAAGTTTACTATGCAAGGTATACCTGACGCCAGATTATTGAGAGGTTCGTACTTTCTGGCGCTCTATACACTGGTTTGGCCAATTTTGGGACATGTCGCCCTTAGTGAAGAAAATTTGGCTCGAAGAGTGACAGAAAAAGATTGGAGGATTGCATGGCCGGCAAAAGTGCAGAAAGGCACTGAAAACTATTAAAATAGCGTTCGAACTCGAACATTTACGTGAGCGAACAGTTAGGGTATGTTTCACACGATGTACTGCGGCGCGTACAGTACCAAAGTTCATGTAGAAATATCCAGCACGCAGAAAATTGTGGCCAATAAAATCATAACAAAATGTATTAAACAACACTTAAAATCATGTAGAAAAAGCACTCACCAGTATGAACAGTATACAGTGGTCAATAAAAAATGGAGGCATAGAGCGCGTGTATAACGCTAACGCGTTTTGGGCTCCAGACAATGGGCGCCCTTACTCATAGCGCACCGCAGTACATCGTGTCTTTCGGGAGTTCGCGCTAACACGTGCGTACTGCACGTACTGCAGCCCGCCGACCCCTTTGACATTCATTACTCGCGGCGCATATTCGCCGTGAATAATTGACATGTCACTTATCTCTCCGTGCATATAATACAATCGTATTGCACGAGTGGGGAGAGGAGGCGTAATCCATAGTTCTCTATGAGAACTGTGGATTACTGTAATTTTGCCGTGCATCTCGCCCATATTAGAGCGCAAATACATGCCGAAATGCGCGCCAAAATTACGCCGTGTGAACGTAGCCTAAAATGTTCGACTCAGCTCGAGTTCTAAAAAGTCGTGAAGTTCGATATGAAAGTAACTTTACTTGAACACTAGATGTAATCATTAAACCTACAGATATTATTAAGGAAAAGGAACCACTCTGGGTTAATACAAGTGGCAGGGAAGCAGCAGGTGGGGACACAATGAGGTGGTGTCATGTACGTGACTCACGCACCACCATTACGAGCAATGAAAGGGGACATAGGAGAGAAGGGTTGGGAAGCCTTGGGGGCACCTTATAACGGAGCGTTTCTTTGCATTGCATGGTGTGTGTCTACAAGAAGCATCCCTATCCAACATCCATGTAAAAGGGGGGATCCACCTTTTTCACAGTATCCTGATAAATGTTACGTATGGGGCCGCACTCGGTGATATCTTTGCACAGTAAAGACCCGTCTACACAACAAGCATTTTCAGTCGGATTTTTATGTGGATTTGTGTTTTAAATACTGTAAAAATCCAACTGTAGAAACATCTGCACAGACCTCGACTGAAAATCCAAGGAGCGGTCCACACGACTACAGCTGAAGTCAGATTTCAAAACTTGGAACCTGTTCATTCTTCTACAGTATTTTAGTCAAAAACTGCGACTAAAACTTTATATTGGATCTGCATCCAACACCCCATAGAGACAAATGGGACTCGTTTATCGGCAGTAAATCCGACGGCCAAAAAAACAACCTAAAATCCACACTGAAAACAAGGTCAAAACACCCGGCGGACAATACAGTTCTCGGATTCTGAATTTTGCCACTTGCTGTGTGGTAGTTTGCACTAGTAGCCGAGGTGTGTTAAAGGGTTTGTATCATTTCACATGGTCTTCAGAATAGGGACAGTTGAAAACAAGCACTTTGCAATGGATCGTCATTAGCAAAGCGGTCTTTTTGTTTTCATTGATCTCCCCTTATCTATCGTTTTGTGTAAACCCTCGTTCCCAGTGCCCGTCTGATTTCCTCCTCCTTTCATTTCATTGGCTGACTGCTCTACTAAATTTAATTCTGTCGCCCCCAGTCGTATTCACTGGGAGCGCGCATTCCTGCCTCTAGCACTCAGAATAAGTGGGGCCAGGCAGGCTACAATTTCAATCTGCACAGCCAGGCAGCTGCCCACGGAGTCAACACTGCAGTGCTTATACAATCAGAAAATAGGAGAATTGTGCCCAGTGCCTAATGCTCCCATGCGGTAAGCATTAGAAAGGAGGACAGATCTGTGCTGGCCTTGGATGAGTTCATGGGAAAGACTGGATTACTGTAACAAACTACAGCTGTGACAGCTAGAAGAGATCTAGTGCTCTGAGTTCAATAGAAGATTCGTCTAGACTGATATGCAGGGGCTTTGGTATGTAATGACTCTACAAAATAAGATGCATAGGGAGAGGAACGACACAGGAACATGTGGACTAGACAGGAGAGGGGAGGGGGGAGAGCAGGGATGTGCTATCCCTCCAATGATCTCAAACAAACACACTGACTCGGGAGCGAGCATGAACACGTGATAGGGTGAGGATGATGTCATCCCCTTTCAGTTAAGAAACACCCAGCTGGGAGGGGAAGAAACTGGATTTTAGGAACTGAGAAACTTAAAGTACAAGTAAACACATGAACTGATCAAGCGATACATCCCCTTTAACTCATCTCCATGACTGGAGGTGGGCATATGCCTCTGCTATGGACGCCTGAATGTGAGCATGCATGTTTATTTTAATGGGTAGAGGGAAATGAGCCCCCGGTACACAGACAGCGGCTTACCTCCTGTAAGCAGGACATCTGCTGTGGTGGAAAAGTCAGGAGGCCTCATACAAATAAGATCATCCAGTTTAGCTCATTCTTATGTTACGCACATAGCTTCAGACAGAAGAATAGGGGAAGCAATCTGGGGGTGATCAGATGACAGGAACAACTGCCCAATATAAGCGAACATGGCTGAGATGGTGGTGCAACAAGGAACTGACTGCACGATATATAGATAGATATATATATATAGCAGTAATCAGGCTGAAAGTGGAGCATGATGCTGTCCTGTGTGTATACATAGCAGGCTGAATGCTACTGCAGCAGCTGATTACTGTTTATGGAAATCCTAGCACTACAACAAGGAGCTGAACCATGCCAGCTATCCACACAGTCTGGCATTGAGGACCAATGTGCATATTCTGAATTTTGGAATACATATTTAGGCCAATAAGTCTTCCAGCTCTTACTATAAACACACTGATAATTCAGCCCTTTACAACCACCTGCCTGATCTTGTGCATGTCCTGACCAGACACGGCCTTCATCAGATCTATGCAGGTGTCTCGCAGTATCTGGCACCACAACAGCAGATCCTTTAAAGGGAACCCGACAGGTGGTTTATGTAACCCTATCTAAAAGCAGGATGTGATAGAGGAGAGAAGCTGAGCTCTGTGATATATCAGCGGTTCATATGATAGAGGAGGAGGAAGCTGAGATCTGTTATATATTGGGTTATTTTATAGTGGATATGAGAAGCTGAGCTCTCCTATGTAATTGATAGGGTATAGGGATAGAGGGAGAGAAGCTGAGCACTGAGATATATAGGGTTATGTGATAGAGGAGAGAGCTGAGCTTTGTGATATATAGGGTTATATGATAGAGGAGAGAAGCTGAGCTCTGTGATATATAGGGTTAGATGATAGGAGAGAAGATGAGACTCTGTGATATATAGGGTTATTGGATAGAGGGAGAGAAGCTGAGCTCTGTGATATATAGATGTTATATGTAGAGGAGATGGAGCTGAGATCTTGATATATAGGCTGTTATTTGATGAGGACGAGAAGGCTGAGCTCTGTAGATTATATAGGGTTATTGATAGAGGAGAGAAGGCTGAGCTCTCTGATTTATAGGGTTTGGGCTATAGGGTTAGAGGAGAGAAGCTGAGCTCTGTGATATATAGGGTTAATTTGGTATATGAAGAGAGGATGGAGGACGGCTGAGCTCTGTGACTATATAGGGTTATATTGATAGAGGCAGAGAAGCTGAGTCTGTGATATATAGGGTTATAGATTGAGGGAGAGAGTGAGCTCTGTGATATATAGGGTTATATGATAGAGCTAGAGAAGTGAGCTATGTGATATATAGAGTTATAGGATTGTGGGAGAGAAGCTGAGCTCTGTGATATATAGGGTTATAATGATAGAGGAGTGAAGCTGAGCTCTGTGGTTTTTTACTATGCAGAAATGCACAGCATTAAACTGGTCTTATTCACTGTGCATTTCTGCAATGTTAAAAAGTTGATGACCATACTGTAGAGGAAAAGTGGAACTTCGTCGAGAAAAATTGAGCAGGTGGATTAGTACAAGAAGGCGTCAGGAAAATACAAGGATTATATGAGTGATGTAGATTTTGAACCTAAAAGCAGAGAGAACCTTAAAAGTGAAACTGAAAGTCCTGCTCACTCCACCCACATACAGTGATTGACAGTTTGCTCTGTACACACACAGATAAATGGAAAGCTGTCAATCAAAATATTTGTGGCGGGTCCGCAGAGCTTCCACTTCCTACTAAGGCCATGTCCCACAACGGTTACGGGTTTTCGGTCACGGTTTGCGGTTTTGCAGCACCGCCTGACAAACCAGGTGCGAAAATGAGCACAATGGTGCTCTATGGAAAACCCGTGCAGCAGTCCCCACTGTCCCCACTGCACGGGTTTTCCGTTGGGCGGTTTTGCCGCCGGACCGCCGGCGGCAAAACATTGTAGAAGCACAGTCTTCCGTTACAGACGTTTTCGGATGGGAAAATGTGCTTCCCTAATGGGAGGGCTCTTCTACCAGCTCATCGGGAAAAAAGCGTCCCCCCCAGCCGGCCGGGGACGGGCGCAAAAAATGCCGTACAAATACCTGCCCGGCCCAAACCCGACCGCGTTATTTGTCTGTGCCGTTAAGTCTGGCCATAACTCCGGTGAACGCGCTCCCAAAGAGTCTGGTCAGGATTTTCACTGCTTTCTATTTCAGAAACCCTGTTCCAAATCATATATACCCCCTATTTATCACGAGATCAGCTTCTCTTACGCCTATGTCATTTAACCTATATATCAGTGAGCTCATGCTTACTATCCCTCGTCAATAACCCTATATATCAGAGGAGCTCAGCTTATCTCCCTCCTATCAATAAGAACCCTATATTATTACAGAGCATCAGCTCTCTCCTCTATCATATAACCCTATCATGGACAGAGGCTTCAGCTTCTCTCCTCTATCATATAACCCTATATATCAGAAGCCTTCAAGCATCTATTCCTATATCATATAACCCTAATATCCACAGAAGTCAGCTTCATCTCCCTTTATCATATAACCCTATATATCACAGAGCTCAGCTTCTTACTCTATCTATAACCTATATATCACAGAGTTCAGCTTCTCTCCCTCTGTCATATAACCCTATATATCACAGAGAGCTCAGCTTATCTCCATCTATCATATAACCCTATATATACAGAGCTCATCTCCTATCCTCTATATATATCCCTATACATGACAGAGCTAGCTTCTATTCTATCATATATACCCTATATATCAGAGAGCTCAGCTTCTCTCCTCTATCATATAACCTATATATCACAGAGCTCAGCTTATCTCCCTTTATATAATAAACCTACATATCACAGAAAGCTCAGCTTCTCTCCCTCTATCATATAACCCTATTATATCACAGAGCTCAGCTTCTCTCTCTATTATATAAAACCCTATATATCACAGAGCCTCAGCTTCTCTCCGCTATCATATAACCTATATATCACAGAGATCAGCTTCTTACCTCTATCCTATAACCCGTATATATCTAGAGATTCAGCTTTTTCATTTTGTCACATCCTGTGCTTAGATAGGCCGGCATAAACCACCTGACAGCTTCTCCTCAAGTCCTGTTAGTTGTGGGGCTTCGATGGATTGGACATAGATATTTAATCTAAATGAGACCAGGGAACTTCGGGCCACTTTGGTGAAATGTCATTAAAATACCCCGCTCTATTAATGTAGTTTAGTCTGACAATCAGATAACTACTGCAGGGCCATTATTGGAAAACTAGGATTGGCTGCTATTGTAGTATTATTCTGTTGGCCACTATTCACAGGTGATGTTGGATGGGACCCAGTCATGCCAGAAAGGAAAGTAGCATGACTAAAAAATAAACAAGGGGGGCTTTTTTGGTTTGTTTTTTTAGGATTTGGCCCCACATCCATCAGCGGTCATCTCATCTGTCAGGGGTGTGGGAAGAGATGGGATAAGCCGCACTTATGACTACAGCAGGATCCTAGCTATAAATCAGAGGTATTCTGCATCACCATTACCCAAACAGCACAGAGCTGTCATTTCACCATTCATCTCTAAAGAGGCTGTCTAAGGTCATCTATCCTATTAGGGTGTATGGGCGCTGGACTACACCCCTTTCTATAAGCCAGACACACTCACTAAGAGTGGATATTGCTCTGGGGGAAGTCGCCCGTCATTCTCATCATTAGTTGAACCCTGCAGGGAAAATACAGACTAGTATTGTCTGGGGATGGATCCGTGACCATCTGCTGATCCCGGAGTAAGCTTCACAAGACAGCCTATATTGCAGTGCATACAGAGATGGCCATCAGTGGGGGTCCTACCTATAGGGAAGCACCTGGTCCCCCAACTGTGCAGAGAACTACAGCCCACCCTATTCACCCCAATGCAACAGGTGCTTAGGCACCGCTAATACAGGGAGAGACCGTGACGGGGCCACAGTGCTGTAGCCCATGCATTCTCAGGAACACAGAGCTCAGACATGCACCAGTCATACAGTGACGGCATTGAATAGTGTTACTCTGAGAGATGGGAAGAAAGGTCTTCCCACCAAACCATGTTTAAATGACAGGTCCCCTTTAAATGAACCCGTTAGCATACATTACAAGGCTCTGCAGACGTGCACACATCAGAAAGAGAATTGATAGCACTCAGGAAATCATACAGGGAAGTCCTGAGCCCCCACCTCCGACTTGTGAAATACAGACAAAACCCCTACTCGGCAAAACCCTTCACTCCCACAGACCGGAGCTGTCCTCGGTAACTAGGACCATGTACCACTTAAAAGACCTGAAACATCAACCACACTTGAACATAGGCTGCAATATGGCAGCTACTGCACACAACACCTTCCCAATGACACTTGTGCAGATTTGCAGACCTGGGCTGTGTTCACCCGATGTAGCATTCTCTCCTGTGAAATCTGCACTCATTTTCCGGGGGAGCCATGCGGTTTTATGCACGTTTTTTCCTCATTCCATGTGTCTTTTGCCGCATATTTTTGATGCATATTTTCATACGTTTTTCATTTCAGGGAACGTCAATGTATTTAATGCATTACATGTCAAAATGCACACCAAAGTACGAGAACTATCAGCAAAATATATTGTTTGGTTTTTTTTTGCAATCTCCATTAACTTTTCAGCATAAAATTAGATGGGTAAAAAGAATTGCCATGCATGCCAGTTTTACACTTCAGGTAATGCAATACATGTACAATGCATTAAACACAATAAATAAAAAAAAAACAATAACATGTGCACCATTTGTGCGTATTCCCATAGAAAACAATGGGAAAGTCAAACACAACTAAAATGTGTATTATATGCATCAAAAAACAATGTATGAACCAAGCCTAAAGCACATTCTGATCAAAGAGCAACTCTCATCACAATGGTGTCCTGTGTTGGAGCAAAAACCAATTCAAAATGAGCTAATCTGCAGTACGTGATTGTCATTTTCTAAAATTACCAACTTCGTGATCCCTTTATTTAGCTTCTATAGTGTTTCTTAATCCCTTAAAGGGAATCTGCCGCCATTTTTTATTTACTTATTAAAACAAGCCCCTGATCCATATTCTTTTCTTCTTGGCCGTTCTTATTTTCTGATTATAGATTTCTCATTTCAGTCGTCTATATGATTGTGGGGACAGCATTCTTGCCTGCACAGCTCTAACAGCAGTCAGATACTTTACAGCAGCTTCATGCACATAGGAGCCTTAAGACTGAGTCAGTCCCATTGACTTCTATAGGAGAGTACTCTAGGCATGCTCTGTGACCTGGGAAGAAGTCAGTGAGCAGGGAGGGGAGAGGGTGAACTGTGATGATGATTGTAAGGGTATGTTCACGCGGTGTAATTCTGCCACGCAATACGCCAGTTGTTTTGGGAGTCGCGCTAATCAGCGCATATTCCCATGGCACGGGGGGGGCCTGCAGGTCACCGGCCCCATTGACATACATTACTCGCAGTGCGTAATCGCCGCAAATAATTAACATGTCACTTATCTCCCCGTGCGTACAATGCGATAGTATTATACACGCGGGGGGACGAGGTGTAATCCATAGTTCTCTATGAGAGCTATGGATTACCGTAATTGCGGTGCGCATTTCACCATGTATTAAGCGAAACCACTCTGTTCCGAAAGTTATGGGTAATCAATTACTGTGTTTATAATCCACCAGACTCCAAACACAGTAATTGATCACTCACTTGTAAGGGCGCTTTCACACACAGCGTTTTTGATGTGTTTTTTGTGCAGAAAGGCACAGCAGTTAATGCGCACATTTCTGAACAAAAAAAAAACGCTCCATGTGGAAACACCCTTACACCTTTCAAAACAGTTTGGGGATGTTCACACTGCGTATTTAGATACGTGTTTGGATCCATGGACTCAGAATGGACCCAAAACGATTCTACAATGTGCAATGATTTCCATTGCTTTCAATGTAAAACACGCATCAGCGTTCAGACGAGTGATCGCCAATGTGTGTTTTACATTGCGTCTTTCTGATGCGTCTTTCCGTTCAAAGAATTGTCTTGTCCGTTCTTGATCTGTTTTATGCAGCAGATGCTCTATTTAAAACTATAAGGTGCTATCCTGCTGCACAGAAAACACATCCAAACATGCAGCACACTTAGGCTATGTTCACACGGCTTATTTGGGCACGTATTTCAGCCCGTAATTCGCGACGTACAGCGTGAATTACGGCTGGAATCACCCGTCCCTGTCATTACGGTAATCCACATTCTCAGAGAGAACTATGGACTTCCGTCAATCCTATCCCTGCTCGGTGGAATCCGCCGCGGGGGGAGATAAGTGACATGGCATTTACCAGCGGCGTTATACGCCGGCTCTAGTAATGATAAGTCTATGGAGCCGGCCGATTGGTGCCCGGCGCCCCCACGCTCCCGTCCACACGGCGTAATTACGCCCCGCAATTAAGCCGTGTGAACATAGCCTTTGGGTACGTCTCTGGATACATGTTACACACCGCTTTTCAATCCGTTTTTTGGGATTGGAAAATGCAGTGCGAACTTTCCCTTCAGATAACTGGAAGAAGACTGCTGATGAAAAGGGAAGTTAAATTTCTCTCTAGTACTGTAAGTGGGAAAAATGCACCAAAAATGCTAAAAAAAAAAAAGAAAAAACGCACTGTGTGAAAGCACCTTTAATAAAAAATATAAAATAAATGGATGCCTTCTTTGGGGTGATAAACCTCCACCTGATGTGTCTGGCAGCAACTATTCTCCTGTCCTTTTGGGAACATGTGGCCCCTCAGCCAAGCGGGCAGGTAGGTCTACATCTAGTTTTTAGTTTTCATACTCACTGTTTCCTGGATTTACGAATAATAATAAGGATCAATAAGACAACACGAAGCAAGAGATCATTCAACAGAAAACACCACAGCAAGTGCCGACACTGACCAGATCGCTGGCAGAGCAGCTTGGTGGAACATCTCACCAATGCGATGGCTATGGCCATAATGAGCTGATCTTTCTATGAGGCTGGCCTACATGTGCAGGCCTGAGAACAAGGGCCGCTGTGAGGCCAGAGCCAGTACACTGCTGCTCCAGCAGTCTCATGGAGGTGGCTGAGCACTGGATTTACAGCCATTTATTACAACACATCCTTGACAGCAGGAATAACAACCTCAATGGAAGCTGTCAGCAGCAGAGAAAGGAGCTGAAACATTGTGGGCAGAACTCATCTGCAAGACAATGCGACCCATCAATCACCCAGAAAGCATTTGAAAAACAAGGCAAACCCTGGCCAGAGGCTTTGCTGCCTTAGATTCATTCTGGCTGAAACCGAAAAATATTACTCCCCGTAACGCAAGGTCCGCCCATGTCTTGATACCTTGTATGGACTCACTAGGATTCCCAATCCAATGCTGTGGCTATACATTTTACCACTCCATTCATCGTCTATGACCTACGAGCATTGGAGACAGACCGCCCTCCATGCAGCACATGGCCCCCTATGGGTGGGCTGCACTACAGGTGTTCATATGGACCTAGGAGTATTGGAGACAGACCGCCCTCCATGCAGCACATGGCCCCCTATGGGTGGGCTGCACTACAGGTGTTCATATGGACCTAGGAGCATTGGAGACAGACCGCCCTCCATGCAGCACATGGCCCCCTATGGGTGGCTGTACTGCAGGTGTTCATATGGACCTAGGAGCATTGGAGACAGACCGCCCTCCATGCAGCACACAGCCCCCTGAACTCCCCTATGGGTGGCTGTACTACAGGTGTTCATATGGACCTAGGAGAATTGGAGACAGACCGACCTCCATGACAGCACATGGCCCCCTATGGGTGGCATGCACTATCAGGTGTTCTATGGAACTAGGTGCATTGGGGAGACAGACCGCCCTCCAGCAGCACAATGGCCACATAAGGGTGGGCTGCACCTGCAATACAGGGGTCATTGGTACCTACGGGCTTTGGAGACAAACCGATTCCAATGCTGCACACGGGCCACATTGGGAGGCTGTACTACAGGTGTTCATTATTGGAACTTAGGTGCATTGGAGACAGGGACCGCCCTACATTGAGCACATAGCCCCTATGGGACGGCTGCACTACAGGTGTTCATATGAGACATAGGAGTATTTGTGAAGGACCGCCTTAATACTAGCCATGGCCCATATGGGTGGGCCTGTACTGAAGGTGTTCATAATGGACTAGGAGCAATGGGACAGAACCGCCCTCCATGCAGCACATGGCCCCCTTGGTGGCTGCACTACAGGTGTTCATATGGACCTAGAGCATTGGATGACCAGGACCGCCCTCGATGCAGCACACAGCCCCCTGAACTCCCCTATGGGTGGCTGTACTACAGGTGTTCATATGGACCTAGGAGTATTGGAGACAGACCGCCCACCATGCAGCACATGGCCCCCTATGGGTGGGCTTCACTACAGGTGATCATATGGACCTAGGAGCATTGGAGACAGACCGCCCTCCATGCTGCACAAGACCCCCTATGGGTGGGCTGCACTACAGGTGTTCATATGGACCTAGGAGCATTGGAGACAGACCGCTATGCGCACATGGCCCCCTATGGGTGGGCTGCACTACAGGTGTTCATATGGAACCTTGGAGCATTGGAGACATGACCGCCCTCCATTGCAGCACTTGCCCCTACTGGGTGGGCTGCACTACAGGTGTTCATATGGACCTTGGAGCATTGGAGAAACGATGCAATGCAGCACGACGGCACGTATGGTGGATGCTACTGCAGGTGTGTCAGCACCACACTAAGTCAAGGGGTTTCACAACTCGCGGCCTCAGCTGCTGGGAAAACTACAACCCCCATTCCATTCCCACAGTTATAAATTAACAAATGCATGATGGGAGTTGTAGTTTCCCAACAGCTGAAGAGCCGCAGTTTGAGACCCCTGCTAAAGTGAAAGGCTCTGAGATTAAAAAGAAAAAGTCTTGATTCTGCCACAAGCAGCACGGCCGATGTCCATGGTCTTTGAAATGACAGCTCTGTTCACTCGAATGGGGCTGAGCTCCATGGATATGACTAGTGCTGTAACAGACCCCTCTCACACTCAAACAACCCCTTTAAACCTTCATGGCAATCCTCTTAAACTACAATCAAGAACCATTATCTCAGTGATTGCAAATAGGAGCTGATAGGGGTTGTCCATCTCTAGATCCCTCCCCCCCCCATCAACGCGCTGTTAGGCTACGTCCACACAGCAGAAGTCACAATGCCGTCCACAATCTGACAGCATTCGGACGTTGCTGGACCGCTGGTTTTTGGTGCAGATCTGCGCAGAGGCCGCGGTCGGTTTTCAGATTTGCCATCGGCCCTGTATATTCAATGTACACATTCAATGTACAGGGCTGACGGCAAATCCGAGCAGAATCCAGCGAAATGTACAACATGTTGCATTTTCCGACGGATTTTAAACCCAATGGTAAAAATTCTGCACTGTATAGACTACAGCACGGATTGGTCACTGCTGTCTATGCAGCACAGGGTACTGGCGGATTTTCATCAGGTTCAAAATACTAAGCTGTGCCGTGTAGACATAGCCTAACTTCCTGCTGCACCTCCTGTGCTTCATGGGCAGACTCTTCTGACTGACAGTTCAGGCCTTTGATGTTTGCAATGCTGCTATAGAAACTAAGCATTAGGACAGTGAGCAGCAGCTACATAGCAGCTCTGCAGCACCGACAAGACGGCATAAGGCTTAGGAGCGCTTCCTGCAGCTGTCAGTAACAAGGAGAGTGTAGACTAAAAGCTGCGACCCTGGCCACCAAGCCACTCCTGCCGATAAGACACAGAACAGTGTGACCTTGCAAGCCACCACTGCTAAAGCACAGAAGAGGTAACCTAGGAAACCATTAGTAAGCAAGCAGGAGAGATAACCTGCTGTATCTTTGAGATGAGAGATTAGAACGGCACATGTACAAAATAAAGATACTCCAGCGCTGAGGACCTGCAATCACCTTCTAAACAGAGAAGAGGGTCCTAGATATACACCATGGGTGCAGCTATAGCAGCAGCTGACTCTGCATTGTGGGAGCTTTAGGGTCTAAATAAATAACTTCCTTCATGCCTCGTCCATGTGAAAAGACAATCTCCCTTAAAATACATGTTCCTTATTTCAAGGGGTTTTCCAAGACTTTTACAAATTCTTGAATAGAATATGAACCCATACTCATGTCTACAGTGTTCCTTCCCGGGTCCTCACTGATGACATCCCATTCATGGATCACATGATGCTGCAGCCAATCACTGACCTCTGTGCTCACCACCTGTACATACAAGCAGGTCACTGCTGAGGCCACAGATTGGCTGCAGCATCATGTGAGGTCATCACTGAGGGACCTGGGATGAGGGAGCTTTAGAAGCGCTGGCACAGCTGTGATGGCAGAGGTAAGAACGGGTTAATATTCTATTTTAGCCCAGGAGGAGGTGGTAGGGAGGTCTATAAAAGTCTTGTAAAACCCCCTTAAAGGGGTTGTCCCAATATCCAATTGAATTCTTAGATTCATTTATACATTAAAAACCTACACAACCCATGTAGCAGAATGGGACCACCACTCCAGCAGTGTGCCCACTGGGAACTTAATCTCTCACGCACGCCATGCTTTCCCATGTACACTCTTGTCGGCAATGTCTCATCCAGTACATTTATGCTTTGGTTTTTTTAGAATAGTTGAAGTGGTGCATCAGCCCTTTGCACTTGCTGGGCTGGAGTGAACACTACTGCTAGCCCGCAGCAGAGTGAGTGAAGAAGACAGCCGCTGTGCCGACAGCCATGAAAATCTGCAACCTCAATTCCAAAAAAGGTGGGACACTAAACAAATTAAGAATAAAAACTGAATGCAGTGATGTGGAGGGGCCAACATCTAATATTATATTCAGAATAGAACATAGATGACAGATCAAAAGTTTAATCTGAGTAAATGTAACATTTTAAAAGGCAAAATATGTTGATTCCAGATTTCACAGTGTCTACAAATGCCCAAAAAGTTGGGACAAGTAGCAATAAGTGGCTGGAAAAATGACATTGAGCATATAACGAACAGCTGGAAGACCAAGCAACACTAATGAGGTGAATTGCCAACATGATTGGGTATAAAAAGAGCTCCTCAGAGGGTCAGTGTCTCTCTGAAGCCAAGATGGTCAGAGGATCACCAATTTCACCATTGTTGCGCAGAAAGATCGTGCAGCAATACCAGGAGGGTGTTACCCAGCGTAAAATAGCAAAGACTTTAAAGTTATCATCATCAACCAACATAACATCATCAAAGGATTCAGAGAATCTGGAACAATCGCTGTGCGGAAGGGTCAAGGCGTAAAACTCTACTGGATGCTCGTGATCTCGGGCCCTGTAAACGTCACTGCACCTCAAACAGGAATGCCACTGTAATGGAAATAACAGAATGGGCTCAGGAATCTTCCAGAAAGCATTGTCGGTGATCACAATCCACCGGGCCATCCGCCGTTGCCAGCTGAGACTCTACAGTGCAAAGAGGAAGCCATTTCTAAGCAAGCTCCAAAAGCTCAGCCGTTTGCACTGGGCCAGGGGTCATTTAAAATGGAGTGTGGCAACATGGAAAACTGTTCTGTGGTCAGATGAGTCCCTATTTGAAGTTCTTTATGGAACAGTGGGACGCCATGTCATCCGGACCAGAGAGGACAAGGACAACCCAAGCTGTTATCAACGCTCCGTTCAGAACCCTGCATCACTGATGGTATGGGGTGGCATGAGTGCTTGTGGCATGGGCAGCTTGCATGTCTGGAAAAAGCACCATTAATGCAGAGAGCTATGTTCAGGTTCTAGAACAACACATGCTCCCATCTAGATGTCATCTCTTTAAGGGAAGACCCTGCATTTTTCAACAAGATAATGCCAGACCACATTCTGCAGCAATCACAACATCATGGCTACATAGGAGAAGGATCCGGGGACTAAAATGGCCGCCTGCAGTCCAGATCTTTCACCTATAGAGAACATTTGGCGCATCATAAAGAGGAAGGTGCGACAAAGAAGGCCTAAGACGATTGACCAGTTAGAGGCCTGGATTAGACATGAATGGGAGAGCATTCCGATTTCTAAACTTGAGAAACTGGTCTCCTCTGTCCCAGACATCTGGTGACTGTTATAAGAAGAAGGGGGGATGCCACCCAGTGGTAAAAACAGCATGGTCCCAACTTTCTTGGGATTTGTTGACGCCATGAAATGTTGAAACATATTTTTCACTTCAAATGATACATTCTCTCAGTTTAAACTTTTGATCTGTGATTTGTGTTCTATTCTTAATCTAATATTAGATGTTGGCACCTCCACATCATTGCATTCAGTTTTTATTCACAATTTGTTTAGTGTCCCACATTTTTTGGAATTGAGGTTGTACTCTGAGACATAAGAGCGGGTACCCAGGTAGAAAAAACAAAAGACTATCTCATAAGGTAATATCTTTGAATAGCTTTATGCTTGTTAGTTATTTTTACCCACAATTGATGATTTTTTTTTAAGAGTTTAATGGGCTATGATTAGGATGATGGGAATATCTCTTCTAGTTTTATTCAGTATCCCCTTTCCCTCTTAAAGAGACACCGTCATCAGAACAGAGTAGTTATGTTAAAACCAATATTCCTGGAAATTTTTTTCAATTTTGATTCCTCTATTGTTCTCTTCACAGGGATATATTAAGATTATAGTAGACTATGAGCAATACATGAAAGGAAAATGGGGTAATCTTTTCCTGCACGAGGGCTGGAGCGTTCTTCACACTTATCAGGTAATTGCTGATAATATTTATGCTTCTCAGACCAGAGTCGAGCCAAGAGAAGGATCATCAAGCAATCCTCTCACTGCTGAGGTATCACAGCTCAGGGAGTAGTAATCAGGGAAAGTAATGGGAATAGGGGAAAATGATATAAAAAAAGATTACCACTCGATTAAAAAAAAAAAAAAAAATCCATGTAACAGTTACTTATTGCTTGTCAAAATGTGAAAAATAATGTTAAATGGTAGTGTCTTTTTAAAGGAGGTCAGAAAAAAAGAAACTGAAATGTGCTTTATATTGGAAACTGACATTTTTCTGGAGGTTGCCTTTAAGGCCTTAATGGGTTTACACAAAGCAGTTGAGTATAGAGAATTCTAGTTAGAATATTCCTCATCAGTGAAAATGCTGTCTATAAATCAGTACAGTGTGAACACAGCCACAAGTCCTCAAGATCTGTGCAATACATGACACTAAGGCCATGTTCACACGGCTGATTTGCGGGGCGTAATTACGCCATGTGGACGGGGGCGGGGCGGGAGCGGGGGGCCAGGACCTCGTCGTACTAGTGGCACGTATACGCCGCTAGAAAATGACCTGTCACTTATCTCCCCCCGCGGCGGATCCGCCGAGCAGGGAGAGGAGACGTAAGCCATAGTTCTCTACGAGAGCTGTGGATTACCGCAATGGCTGGGACGGATTCCAGCTGTAATTCGCGCAGTACGGACTGAATTACGGACTGAAATACGGCCAATTTTAAGCCGTGTGAACATGGCCTAAGGGTGAGCTCACAGTGTACTCCCATCAATCATCCTTAATCCCAGTGTACTCCATGAAAATAATGCACACAGCAAAAAATGTCACTTTAAAAGATGACAAGAATAAGTGTAACCACCGCCTGATCCAAATCCTGAATGCAGGCAATAGGAATGAGCGCAGCATAGAGCATGAAGATAACCAACCTTAAGATAACCCCAGGTCTGACGTTAGAGGAACACAGTGACCAGCTGTAATCGGTGGGGGAAGCTGTGGTCAACCAAACCCCTTCTGGCCGTGGCAGAGGAAATGTCATGTTACGCGGCCACCCAGAGGTGCTCTGTGACTTGATCTCCACTCTCGTTCATTAAAGGGGTTTCACAGTCACAGCCAGCTTTCCTTTCACTCTGCTTCGTCAGGCTGCGGGTGGTCTCATCAGGTGCTTTCACATGGGGCGGGTCTTTACTACACTGCAATCTAACTGCCTTTATTACTGGTAAGCTTCTTTCAGTTGTCTGAACTTGTTTGGAAAGGTGTCAGAAGTGAGTTATTGTGCTTGAAGTCTTGCAGATTCTAAACACAGTGATTGATCACTCACTTGTAACACCTTTCCAAACAGTTTAGAGAACTGAAATGAGCTTGCTGGTAATAAAGGCAGGTAGATTGCAGTGCAGTACTGCAAGTGAAAAAAAGCACCAAAACCGCAGCGTGGGTCTCTGAGTAAGGGCTTGTTCACATGGAGTTTACACTCCGTGTTACAAGCGCTTTAGGGATCCGTCTTGGGGTCCGCTCTGTCAGTCCCCAAGACGGATCTAAAGGGGGGCGTTCACACGGCTTATTTCGGGCACGGATTCCAGCCGTATCGCGCGCCATACTGCGCTGAAATACGCAGGAATCCGTGCCAGCCATTACGGTAATCCACAGTTCTCATAGAGAACTATGGATCCCGTCTTTCCTCCCTGCTCGGCGAATACCCCGGGCGGGGAGAAAGTGACATGCACATTATTTACGGCGTGTACGAGCCGTGAATAAGGAGTGTCTATGGGGCCGGCGAGCTGCCGACCCCCCGCCCCGCCCCCGCTGCACGGAGCCGGCAAAATCCGTCCCCGCAATTACGTCGGCAATAAGCCGTGTGAACCGGGCCAAACAATTAGCAGTGAGATTATCACTGCTCGCTGCGCTGAACACGGAGCGGCATTCACATGAGGGATCGCAGCTCCGTGTTTCAATAGCGCAGCTCAGCTCCGTCTTGAAAATAATTGGCATGTAATTCTTTTCAAGACCCGAGCGGCGCTTTTGTTACACGCAGCGGCGATCCCTCATGTGAACGCCACTCTGTGTTCAGCGCAGCGAGCAGTGAGAATCTCACTGGTAATTGTTAGATCCGTCTTGGGGACCGACAGAGTGGACCCCAAGACGGATCCTAAAAGCACTTGTAACACGGATTGTAAACTCCATGTGAACAAGCCCTAACAGTGCCTCGTTAGGCAGCAGTGATTAGCATATTTAGCTTCTATGTAACTAGCTGAGACATTACAAACAGCAACACAGGAGAACTAATCTTCAGTAAACAAAGTTACACATGCCCTGAGGAGTGAAAACAAGTGCTAATCTTGTTAGAGATAATCAGTCTGCTGGGAATGAGCTCTCCTGACCACGGTGACATCACTCCCTGCTCTAATCAGATAGCAGTTAGGCTATAGCTACAGGACAATGATTTACTGTCGGATTTTTAAGTGGATTCTGTATTTAGAATCCACAAAAATCCAACTGTAAATCATCCCCATAGACCGCAATAGAAAATCCGAGCTATAGGCTACACTTGGATTTTCTGAGATTGGATTTCAAATCTGAAAATTGGGTCAATAAACTTAGAACATGTTCTAGAATTTTTTTTTCACTTTAAAACGGCGGATTATAGTGCTGTCAATTGAATGTGACAGCCAAAATCTGAAAACCACGGCAAAAACCCGTGTAAAAACAAAAAACAAAACCGAGTGTGAATTACTGATTGAATTCCAAGGATTTTGTCCTCTGCCGTGTGGACGCATCAGGTAACCATAAAAAAACCCGTGTGCGCTCAGAGCAGATAAAATCTCTTATCTTATGATTAAAGTAAAATCAAAAGACCAATGCATTAAGAAAAAGTTATTAATTACTTGTCCCTTCATGTTCAAAGGTAATCTTTGTAGTGAGAAAACCCCTTTAGATAGGGTTCTAAAGCCTCCATGATGCAAATATACAAGGGCCCTCACCTCTATGATGAGGATGTATGTACAGTGGTGCTTGCCAAAGAGGGCGTTCCCCCGAAAGGTCGCAGCCAGTTACTACAACTTGGAGAGACTGCATACTAGGAGCTCCGCTGAGGTTACCCCTTTAAGGACATCTACCATTGAAAACTGGCCAACTTGAGACTCTGGAAGCCACAGACCACAGGTTATGTAAATTGTGCTATATATTATAAAATTGCATTTTTGTGATACCGAGGACTGTTACTATACAGCTTGGGAGCATTAAACATTATTTGTATTTGGAAGAAGCTATACGGAAATGCATTTGATTTCAACGACCAGAACATAGATGTATATGTGCGTGTCATGGGGGTTGGGACTCCCTAAACTGGCCGTGAACCTGCGGTATAAATATAAGAAAAAGGTGCTAGAATCTCTTTTGTTGTACAGTAATTGTCTCCAAGATACCGCCCCTGAAATCCAGGTTGGGAAATAGCCTGGTTTTTAAACTAGGGCTCGGTTTCCACCGCTGATGTGTTCTGGGCACATCATCAGCTATGTGTATGCACTTTATGGACATGCAGCTATTTCAGCCATATAAGCAAAGAAAAATAACACTTTTTTTTTTTTTTTTTTTAAAGTCACCATTTATAAAATTCAAGCGAGCAGCCTCTTCTACCGGTCCTGCATATTAATGCACTATTTTAGCTCACTATTTGTGAACCAAATAAAGAGAAGTCGGGGAACAGGCTCTCCATTGTGCGCTGTGGGGGATTAGTCCTTAACAGAACACATAAGACGGCGGAGGCGACGTTAGCCTTTTAATTTGAAGTTCTGCTAAAATTCTCACTTCCTCTTAAAAGAGAATGCGGCTTTAACCCATCAGGGGCTGAGGGCTTTGTGTTCCCGAAGCCTCTGTCCCGGGCCCGGTTGCTGAGTCCCAGGCCATCTGTTTGGGACGTGCGGTCATTTTATGGGAGGGCTCCGGGACGCCTCTATTTGGAGCCTTCTGTGCTCCCATCTGCTGAGAGACGTGACCTATTGATAAACAAGTCAGGAAATGTAGCCTTTATTTCAGCTAAAATCTATTAGGAAAAAAAGGAACATTTGACATCGGTTCTAAACACTATGCAAGTAAGTTAAAATAGGGAGTGGGGTTCCCGATTCTAGTCCATGAGGCTTTCGGCAACACGTGCCTACAATCCAGCTTCCTATCTGAGCTCTCTAGATCGGGCATCCTCAATTAGCGGCCCTCCAGCTGTTGGGAAACTACAACTCCCATCATGCATTTATATCATCTATAACAGTTGGCATGATGGGAGTTGTAGTTTCCCAACAGCTGGAGGGCCGCAGTTTGAGGATGCCTGTACTAGATTCTTCTGGTGTAAATTGGGAACAGATCACAGCAGGAGGAAGACCCCTTTGGGAATGATTTGCCTTCTTCCCTCTTCTAGGACCCGAGACCTAATTATTTTAGCAAAATAGAAGTAACACAGAAGGAAATGCAGAGCTCGGCAATTAGACACTGAGTAATTGAAGGAAGCTTCGGAGTATGGCGTAATGGAGCTTCTGCAGAACAGATGACTGGGCACCACGACAAGCGAGGCCCTCACCAAGTCTCCCACCCGGCTACATTCTGTGGGCAGTGCCCACTTCTGTTTCACTGACCAGTCAGATAGAGCATGAAGAGTCACTGACGCCCAGCACAGAAGATGGTGGCAGCCTCCTACAGTCAGTACCCATCTCACAGGGATGGCAAGCACATTCTGACAGTACAGGATGTTAGCACTCATGTACCATCACCCCACGCACAGGAAAGGGTGTGGAGGCAGGAGGACCCTGAACGAGCAATACATACATACCCCGAGTTATATCGCCACACAGCCGCACTTTAATACGTCCGAAATGCGTGGCCCAATTACGGTAATCCACAGCTCTCATAGAGAACTATCAATTACGTCTCATCTCCCCCGCATACAATATGATCGTATTGTACACCTGAGGAGAGAAGAGACAGGTCACTGAGCGCCACTAATAGAGATGAATGGGGCCGGCCCCCCCCCCCTGTGCTTGGAAGTAGGCGCTGGACAGGGCGTACTGCGGCGCGCACAGTACTTGTGGCAGTACGCTGGGTGAACATACCCTAAAGGGGTATTCCCGCCTCAATAAGCTGACATGGGACATTTAATAATGACCAACATGCTGCCTCCTCACTCACATTCACCATTTTCCCTTGTGCAGGCGTATGTCGGCCTTCAGTCCATGTCACTAGGGGTATAGCTGTGACTGTGACGGCCACGCTTGTGCACTTCCATGTATGTGCATTTGCTCTCGGCCGCGGCACTGATTTACACAGCGTGGCTCCAGGGCATGCACAGAAGCCCAGCAGCCGCTCTATGCAGCTTCACAGCTCCTGCACAGCACTTTCAGGCCATGAGATCATAAGGAGCCCCGCCTGACTGAAATGTCAATCAACTGAGAGACACGCCTACTGTCTGCAGAGAGACAGATCAAAAAGCAGAGAAGACGGTGAAGCTACAGAGGGAAAACCTCGAACAAGTTTTTCTTTATGGGAAGAAAACCTATTAAAAGGGGTTTTCTCATCACATTGATTGGCTTTAAACCTGTAGGCAAGGGTAAAAAAAGACTATTACCATGCACATTGCTGTTCTGATTTTGCTTCATTTCAGAGACAGAGCAGTTCTTCTCTCCTGCTAGTTTACACAAGTTTCTCTAGTTACCGGCTACCTTTCTCTGCTCTAGCAGCCCTGGCCAGAGTAGTGGCATAACCTTCTGCTGTGTCTTATCAGCAGCAGGAGCTTATTTATCATTCTTAGGTCTCGTTCACACGGCTTATTTCGGAACGGATTTGCCGCTGTATTTACGATCGTAAATCCGTTCCGAAGTCAGTTTGAAATAAGTAACATGCCATTTAATATGGGTTTTAATGGGAAATACGTGTCGTCGTTCAGACGAGACATATTTCCATGCTGTATTGCCGCTGCAAATTTGCGGCCGCAATACGGCCGGAAAAACAATTAGCCTGTCAATTATTGTGCCGGATTTCGCGACGGATTCACCCCATATAATGAATGGGGATTGTAAAGCCATCGCGAAATACGTGCCAAACTTAGTGACACTTATTTCCGACTGATTTTGGAATGTATTTACGATCGGAAATCCGACGTAAATACGTTCTGAATAAGCCGTGTGAACATTGCCTTACGGTGGGATTCCGCAATGCAACCTCGGAGGACCCATAGAGGACAGTAAAGCAAATGTAGCCCTTGCTGGGCTACGCCTGATCTAGTGTGAACCTGACAAACTTTAAAGGGGTTTTGCCACGATGTAATGTTGACGTAGAATCCTCCAAAATGGGTATTTAATCACTTTTCTAAATATATGCAATTACAAAAAGTGAAGCCTCTGAGATCTACAGCCTTAATCAGATGCCCTTAGCTTCCTGAAAGTTTACATTAGACACGACCAAGACCTGACAGGAGCTGATCTGGCCGGGCTTGCGTGTTTGCACTTCTTATCTGATGACAGGGAACATGAATGAGCTTGCAAGGGCCTGGGGAGAAAAGTGCAGTGTATGTGGCTGTCTGCTGTATAGAGAATCCACTGGTTGTAATGTTATTATTTGAGATGCTCCCTGCTTCCTGGCTCTGCTCAACCCCCTCCCTCTCTCCCCTGCAGCCCTTCATGCTTTGTTTATCTTCTCTCCGGAGCAGATAAGAGGTAAGGAACTTCACTTCTTGGCAAAACCCCTTTAACTCTTTAGAGCTTTGTAGCCTTCTGTCCTGCTGTCAAGACCCCTCGATCACCAACATCCTCTAACAGGATCAGCTAGGAATAGCAGAGGTGATATGCCAATCACTGCTGTAGAACTGTCCCCAGCCTGACCAGGAAGAGTGGGCTTCAAATTGGCTGTGAAGAGCAGACTCTGTGAAACAGCAGGGTCAGAACACCCCTTTAAATCACGCAGAGGTCTACTCAGCCAGCTTTCCTGCAGTCTTGAAACACATATCTAATAGGAGCCTCTCTCCCAAGCTGCCACCTGACTTGTAGAACAAAGGAATCATAGAACCTCTGCATTTCTTTTTGTGTAAATTCAAAGTGTTCCTATGTAAAGGACACGGTTCATGTCATCCAAGTGTCTTACTTTTAGCCTCCAGCATTCTGACTGATGTCTTTGCTCTTTCCAACTTTTGAGCATGGGCAGTAGTTCTGTTGAAGCATGGCGGTTACATAGCAGAGCCGACAGATAGTAGAGATCAGGGCTCATGGGCAGAACACAACTGACAGCTACCCTAATAATAACACGGGGCTCAGACTCATATTGCCTAAGGAACACAGGGTTCAGGAACACGTTTAGGGTCGGGTCACATCTGTATTAAGGTTCTGAACAAAGCCTCTTGCAGATACCATCAAAAAGGGACAGTGGGATTCTGCTGTAGTCAATGGGGTTGTCCGTCACGCAGGGATCTGGTTCCATATTGAAAGGAACCTCCGAGGCAGATGTGACCCTGGCCTACAGCAAAATGCAAATATACCAGAACAGTGATTATAATGGTAGGTTCACATGGCGTACAGCGGCACGTCCCTGTGCAAGCCATGATACACCCGCTGTGGGAAGTACTTGCTCCCACAGCGCTCCCGTCCAGCCCCATTAAGACCCACTTTCCACGATGCTTAAAGGGAACCTGTCACATAGGTTATGCCCCCCTTGCTGAGGGCAGCACAAGCTAGTGTCAGACCTGCTGTTTCCAGCGCTGTGCCCCTTATTCTGTAAAATGCTGGAGTTTGAGTATTTAGTGCTCAAAACTGCCGTTTTCAGCCAGAAAAGAGTCAGGTTTTTTTTCAAACCTCGCCCACCTGAGGCTAGCCCCGCCCACCTCAGCTGACAACCCTATTACTTTGAATAGGTAGAAACATGTGAATAACTGTCAGTGGGCGGGGCTAGCCTTTGGTGGGCGGGGCTAACACCTGCTCATGAATAAGATTTGAGGAGTAAATGCTCTAAACCTACAGCATCTTACAGAATAAGGGGCACAGTGCTGGAAACAGCAGCTCTGACACCAGCTTGTGCTGTCCTGAGCATAACCTATGTGACAGGTTCCCTCTAAGCGCTGGAAAGAAGTGACATGTACAGGTTGGGGAATACACTGTGAAATCATAGTACTCAATGAGTGCTCTGATGTTACTGCATTTTCGGGGAGTACTTGCAGTGCAATTACACCAAAAGCACGCCCTGCAAATATGCAGAGTGAACCCCCCCTACAAAGAAATACTGAGGATGAACAACAGCTAGTATTTCTATGCTGTACATGTCAGCACTGGTGATTTGGGATCCCTTTCCTGCTTTGCCCATGCAGCCAAGCACAGAGCTGGATATAAAGCAGATGAAACGTCTCTCCTGTACATTTTCCATCTTTTTTTTAATTCAATTCTAGCACTGGCTCTAAAAACTGAAACAAAAACTGCCCGCAGGAGTGCAGCCCATGATGCACGTGCAGCAGGACTCGCAGAGACTCACAGTACTAGTGGATATGCATCCTGCAGCATGCTCATTCTGGAAATATAGTGGGTTTGTAACTGTTCAAAATACAACATGAAATCTGTGGCTAAATCTGCACATAACACATACGGTACCAACTGTGCTGTGCAATGCCGTGCATTTGCCATGTGTGGAACCCGAACCAAGGGTCTAGACGCAAATCTGTTGCTGAAATGTCAACTATTCGTCTAAATGGGGTTTGCAGAAGTCCACATATCTACCGCCAGTACAACACTGCTCTGATAAATGGAAGCGCTTTTCAAAAGAAAAAAAATCCTTCAACTCTGCTTCATGTGAATATTCCCCAAAGGGCGCGTCTGTGAAGACCCTTCCCATAGGCCCGATCTTGGTGAATAAGCTTTAGAGAGGGGATTCTCTGTGACCCCGGAACAGTGGCTCCTCTCACAGACACTGCCCTTCCTTTTACAATTACATTAAAAAACGCTTTTTAAACGCTAACATTTCTACCCAAGGGTAAGGCCCCATGTCCCCCCTGCACGGGTTTTTCTCGGGGTTTTTTTTTTAAACCCGCCTGAAAAAGGCCAAAAATGACACAATGTGCTCTAGGAAAACCCCGTGCAGCGTCCCACGTCCCCACTCACGGGTTTTTTCCCCCGGCGGTTTTGTGCCGGCGGTTAAAACATTAACATGCCAATTTCGCCCGGTTTCCCGGATGGAAGATGTCTGTCAATGGGGGGGGAAAAGTCACGCGGAGAAAAAGCGCCCCCCCCCCCGGCCCGTGGGACGGGCCAAAACAGGACAAATACGGGGGCAAACCGGACGGTATTTGTCCTGGGGCCGTGTTTTGAACGCGCCCAAATTTTTTTGGGGGTGCAGGTAAGCAAAGCTCGTCCCATCCTATACATGCCCGTAGTTTAAGTGTAAAGTTTTTTGTAGTAAATGGTAAACAGGCTTTTACACCTTATGAAAAATAATCAAGTATTTAAGTAAAACAGACATGAAAGAAAATAAAACAATTTTTGATATTTTGATTTTCGGCTCCAAATTTTTCTCCCATCACTACAGCTTTTTTAATGGGCTACCATCTTTTATAGAAAACCCACGGCCGGGCTCCCTCATTTCATCTATTAACTGTTTGGGGGCCCCATAAGCCAAACAAAGGGGCCCCCCCCCCCAATTTTTCCCTTTTTTTTAAATATCAGAGACCCCCTTTTTTTGTTTAGGGCCCCTGACAGGAGTACTCCCCTTGTTGCCCTACTGGCCACTCCTGATCCCTTTAGCTTTTTCATACATAAATTTTTACACCCCGGGGCCCTTTTAGTTTCTGCAGATTCTTTCCTGTTTAACGGGATTTGTTATTGTTTTGCCTCCTAAAAAAATCTTTAAAGGGTAAATTTTTATTTTTTGTTAGTATTTGGTAAATTCCACCTTTGTTTTCAGCCTGCCTGAACCTTTGGGCTCTGTCAATCACATCTGCCCCCAGGTTTTTTTTAACATTCCCAATGTTGGTGCAGATTTTGACGGGTAAAAATACGTTTTTTCTTCAATCTCCCCCCAAGTGTTCGTGGGGTTGAGGTTGGGGATTTTGTGGACCAAATACAGAAACTCTACTTCATTGTACCTTCCCTTCTGATCCTTCGCCCTTTTCCCTTTTTTTCTTCTGAACCATTTGCCCCAGAGCCCGGTCTATTGTTTTCATCTCATGCTCCAAATCAACCCTATTCCCAATCTTCCGTTTTTTTTTTTTTTTGCAAACTCTTTTCACGCTTCTTATGGTTTAGATTGAAATTGAGGCTTCTTCCTTTTTTTTGGGCCATCATTCCAACCTGTGTAATGTGTGTTGCCCGATGTTGATTGGGGCGTTGTGATTCATTTTTTTGAAGCCACGGCCGCCTCCCCTGCCGTGTCTGTCACTTAGCCCTTTTGGGTGAGGACTTTTTAAAATCTGATATTTTTTCCCCGGACGCACCTCTTTGTTGGAAAGGTTGGGCTTTTATTCCTATTCTTTTAGCTGTCAGGGCCACATGAGCGTTTGGGGAATTTTCTTGGCCCCGAGAACTATGATGAGCTGGGTGCTGCTGCTTCTCTTTTCTTTGGGGAAAACTTTTTTGGCTGTCGAACCAGTGCCTTTCTTGGGAATACCTATAACACCTGAGTATTTTGGGATGTGAGAAACAGGTTGTAAGTTTTATAAAAAGAAGGAAAAAATTGTTCCACCCAGGAGCAAACATAAAAATGCAGTTACTGAAAGAATCTGCAGAACTGTTTGCTATGGGAGTGAAATTTTTTCCCCCGCGGCAATGCTTCCCCCTCCAGTCACCAAATACTTTTCAAAATGACACTCCTCAAATTTTGAAGCTTTTAAAGGACAAGCACTGGCAAGACCCAATTCCTCTTGCTCTTGGCACTGCATTGAACTGACTGGACTAATTTATTATAAATTTTGGGAGTCAGTCCATTTTATAATGACTCCACAGCCCTGGTCACTGCTCTCCTCTCTTTTATAACAACACCGGTTTTTGTTTAAAACAAAGGCTGGACTTCATTGGGGCCATAAATGTAAGGAAGAGGGAATGCCTCACTGCATCACTAGGTAGCTCAACAACGGATAATAAGGAATCTTTGTATAAAAAACAAAACAAACCCCCAAAAGATTGTAACTTTGTGACAGGGGCTCACCCTTTTGGGGTTTATCTGCAAGTAGTTATTACTGTGGAATGTTTGTTTTGTGGATGTTCCTATACCCTCTACATTGTAAAGTGCTGTGGTATATGTTGGTGCTTTATTAATAAAGATAATTATTAGGGTGAATTCATGTGATGTTTACCAGGCTTATAGCATTGCGCACAGTACAGCCTGGTGTTTGGCCAGCGAGTACTTCTAATGCGCTCTGGGCCGACCCCCATTCCCCCTCCCTTTATCCGACAGGCACTTCTTTTGCCGCCTGCGCAGTATGTGCAGGGGAATGTGTTGTAATACTGTATAATAGCACTCATTAAGTGCTATGATTTTACTGTATTTTCGGGCCATACTTCAGGACACTGCAACGCAATTACGCCCCGAAGTACGGCTGCAAAAACTCTGTGTGAACCTACCCTTACAAGCCAATTATGCACCGACCAGCAGTCAATACATTAAAAAAAAAACACTAACACTCAACAACTGTCCTGAGGAACACAAGCAATTTCTATGTATAGTGAAGCAGACTACAGGTGACACAAGATTAGGCCTGGTTGACACCTACATCCATCCGGAGACCAGTCACAGATTCCAAAAAATGGCAGCAAGCTGTGCTATTATTTCAAATGAAATGAAAGAAACTTGATGGACCCCTTTGGAATCAGGAGGGTCCATTGGTGTCCACCATGAACCGGATCTAGTTCTACCTCTGCGACAGAAGCTTTGAATGAAACCTCTAATGCAGATGTGAACTTGGCCTTGGGCTGCTTTCTGTACAGCTCTTAATGTACACGAGCGTCATCTGTCATATGAAGGGTGGGAAAGCAAGTTATGAGTCAGGTACAGGCCCCTTATGTCACCATGAAGACATCAAACACTACATTTTTATCTAGAGGAACATTTGTTCCTGTTGGCATGTCCCTTCCTCCGAGACCACATTGTCCTGAGGCCACGCTCTCCCGGCGGTCCCTTCCTCCGAGCCACCTTTTCCCTGCGGCCCTTTCCCCTTTCCTCCGAGGCCACGCCCCTTCCACCTCTCCCGGCGGTCCCTTCCTCTGAGGCCACGCTCTCCCGGCGGTCTCTTCCTCCGAGGCCACGCTGCCCCGTCGGTCCCTTCCTCCGAGGCCACGCTCTCCCGTCGGTCCCTTCCTCCGAGGCCACGCTCTCCCGCCGGTCCCTTCCTCCGAGGCCACGCTCTCCCGCCGGGCCCTTCCTCCGAGGCCAGCTCTGCGGCCCCCTCCCGCCGGGTGCCCTTCCTCCCAGGCCACGCTTTTCCCCGGGGGTCCCTTCCTCCGAGGGCCCCCTTCCCGGTTTGTCCCTTCCTCCGAGGCCACGCTCTCCCGGTTGTCCCGTCCTCCGAGGCCAGTCTGCCCCGTTTGTCCCTTCCTCCGAGGCCACGCTGCCCCGTTGGTCCCGTCCTCCGAGGCCACGCTGTCCCTTCCTCCGAGGCCACGCTCTCCCGGTTGTCCCTTCCTCCGAGGCCACGCTGCCCCCAAGCCCCGTCCCGGGTTTTCCTCCTGGGTCCCTCCGAGGCCACGCTGTCCCTTCCTCCGAGGCCACGCTGTCCCTTCCTCCGAGGCCACGCTGTCCCTTCCTCCGAGGCCACGCTGTCCCGTCGGTCCCTTCCTCCGAGGCCACGCTGTCCCGGTGGTCCCTTCCTCCGAGCCACCTATCCTGTGGTCCCTTCCTCCGAGCCACGCCTTTTTGGCCTTTGCCCCCCCGGTTGTCCCTTCCTCTGAGCCACACGCTGCCCCGTGTCCCTTCCTCGAGGCCACCTGCCCCGCCTTGTCCTTCCTCCCGAGGCCACCTGCCCCGGTTGTCCCTTCCCTCGAGGCCACCTGCCGGTGGGCCCTTTCGGCCCCGTTCCCTTTCCCGAGACCACGCTGTCCCGGTTGTCCCTTCCTCCGAGGCCACTCTGTCCGGTGTCCCTTCCTCTGAGGCCACGCTGTCCTGGTGGTCCCTTCCTCTGAGACCACACAGTCCTGGTGGTCCCTTCCTCTGAGGCCACGCTGTCCTGGTTTGGACCCTTCCCTCTGAGCCACGCTGTCCTGGTGGTCCCTTCCCTAGAGCCACGCTGTCCTGTGGTCCCTTCCTCTGAGGCCACGCTTTCCTTGTCGTACCTTCCTCTGAGGCCACGCTGTCCTGGTGGTCCCTTCCTCTGAGGCCACGCAGTCCTGGTGGTCCCTTCCTCAGAGGCCACGCAGTCCTGGAGGTCCATACCGCTGAGGCCACGCTGTCCTGGTGGTCACTTCCTCTGAGACAACGCTGTCCCGGTTGTCCCTTCCTCTGAGGCCGGCACCCACTCTCCAGCTCCCTGGTGTCCCTTCCTCTGAGGCCACGCTGTCCTGGTTGTCCCTTCCTCTGAGACCACTCTGTCCCGGTTGGTCCCTTCCTCTGAGGCCACTCTGTCCTGGTTGTCCCTTCCTCTGAGGCCACTCTGTCCTGGTTGTCCCTTCCTCTGAGGCCACTCTGTCCTGGTTGTCCCTTCCTCTGAGACCACACTGTCCCGGTGGTCCCTTCTAGACGGAGGACAGCTCTCATTGGCTTTCTACAGTTGTTGCAGCCGATTACTGGAGACACCGCTCTTTCTTGTTTTCCACCTATGCGGGGGTGTTTTATGATAGTATAGCACTAAAGTCCACAAAAACCTCTCCTGCAGCGGCTTGACTGCTAGCGATCATAGAGAATATTCCCACTAATAACCCCATGGTTTAAGTAGTTGTCTGTTATTTTATCTGCTGACACTCCTCGCTGGGGATAACCGTACAGTTACATAATACACACTCCTGTACTGCACCAGAAGTAGTCACCTCTTATAATAAGAAGAGCTGGCTGACCATTATACTGGTCGTCATACTGGATTCACTAAGTTATCCCAGAGAGCTATGATAACTTGTGTACACGGCTGACGTGGGGTGTACGGAAGTAAATAGGAGCAGCAGCGTTGTTACCGAGCTCTTCCTCGGCCGAGCGTCACTGACAGGGCCGTGTCCGCCCGGGGCTATACTTGTTATGCATCTGCACACTCATCCGGTTTCTTGCCAACTCAGGTTGAATCTGCAGAAACATAAAACTCCTTCTATCCCCCCCCAAGGCTAGAACTCTGATGTCTCTATAAAGGGAACCTGTCACATAGGTTATGCCCCCCTTGCTGATGACAGCACAAGCCAGTGTCAGACCTGCTGTTTCCAGCGCTGTGTCCCTTATTCTGTAAGATGCTGGAGTTTTAGAGCACTTACCCCTCAAATCTTATTCATGAGTAGCTGTTAGCCCCGCCCACCAAATGCTAACCCCGCCCACTGACCGTTATTAACGTTTCTACCTATTCAAAGTAATAGGTTTATCGGTTGAAGTGGGCGGGGCTAACACCTGCTCATGAATAAGATTTGAGCATTAAATACACGAAAACTGCAGCATCTTAAAGAATAAGGGGCACAGAGCTGGAAACAGCAGGTCAGACACTAGCTTGTGCTGCCCTCAGCAAGGGGGGAATAACCTATGTGACAGGTTCTCTTTAAGGGTATGTTCACACACTGATGTTATCATAGCGTTTCCTCACCAAGAACAGCGTAAAAAAAAAAAAAAAAGCTTCCAAAGCGCCCCCCGTTCATTTTCATTGATTCCTCTGTAAAGCAGTGTTGTAGTTCCCACACGACGAGGTTTTTACGGGCGTATTAGGTGCTTCTTTGGAAGCTGTTTTGTGGGCTGAAAAAGAAGCGTCATGTCAATTCTAGATAAGTTCTCAGCACTGAAAATCCCTGTAGGATTCAATGGAAAGCTACAAAACCTCGGCGCATTTTTAGTTGCGCTTTTCAGCCTGGTTTTTGCCTTGGCTATTAATTTGTATGGGTGTTTTACAAAGAAAACAGTGTTGCAAAACATTGTCCAAAACCTTGTCTGAAAAGGCGCTTTTGAAGTGCTTTTCATACGAGGTTTACATCAGCCGTGTGACCATACCCCAAGGCTCTGTCTACATACTAATGTGAAATCGCCATCCAAAATCCGACAGCATTTTCACATCGCTGACCGCACTGCACTGCCAGTTTTTTTGCACAAAAAAACTGGGTCGGACTTCGGATTCCCAGAAGCCCAGTACATGGGGCTGCGGTGCGGTGGAATATACAACAGGTTCTATATGCTGCCAGACCGTTTTAGGTGTAGAACACCCTCGGTAACAAAAATTAAAATAAATCAGCACGGATTTTCTACTGAGGGCTACCAGAGCGCTGGTTATGGTCGGATTTTTAGTGGATTCAAAATACAGAATCTGCTGAAAAACCAACCAAAATCCACTGTTGTGGAGACCTGGCCTGAGAGTAATCCTCTGTGCAGGTGATAGACCATGAAGGAAAACTGTCGTCTGGATGACATGAGCCGAAATCCTAATGGACACTACCGAGTACGTCAGGGCACTGGCATTTCTTATGGCAAGCACTGCACTAATCTAAAAATACCAGAATAAAAAAGAAATAGAAAAACAGCACAAACCATGCGGTGACCTCTTCATTACTTATCGATATTAGAGGGTTTTACCATGATGTAAAATCCCCGGCGTTGGCTGCTGACAGAGAGCCGGCCATGCACGTGAATGCGGAGGCAGCGCTTGTGGCCGTCCTCTCCACTCACCTCTATGGGAGCTTGCAAAGATAGTCAAGCGCACACACTCTGCTATATTCGGAAGCTCCCATAGACAGCTGCAACACCACCTTCCTCATTCACATGCATGGCCAGTTCGCAGCTCACTGCAAGCGGCTAGCGCTGGGGATTTTACATCATGATCAAACCCCTTTAAAGAGAACCTGTCACTTGGTTTCATTTTGAATTCAGGGGCGTGTTTACTGGCTTCTACTAGGCTGCAGTAGAAGCCAGGTCTGTAGCTATAGCAACCAGTGCTGGCAGCCTATCATGAGAGATTGAACAGGTCTGTAGCTATAGTGACCTGAGGAGCTGATGCAGCCCAGGGGAAATCTCAGAATTGATAGGGCACTGTTAATGGACACATATTGCAAAGGGTATTGTTTTGGCAAGATCTTTAAAAAGAAATCCTTGTAGTGAGACAACCCCTTTAAGTTTTGGACGACGTTTTGCAGTGCTCCATTCATTCCTATGACACTTCTTTATCAGCGCCCAAAGCAGCGCTGAAAACCCTCTTGGTGAACTACAATACTGTGTTACATAGGAGTCAATGAAAATGGGGCATTTAAGAGGCTTTTCTTGACGCTTTTTGAGCGAGGAAGGTAATAAAAAGTGTTGATATATCTGCTCTGTATAGCGAGTCTTCAGACGTTTCCAATAACCCAGCAATTTCAGGACATGACAGGTGCTGAATCGGCAGATATGTCAGATTATCAAGCCAAGGCTAGAGAAGAACTACGCACGCGATATTCACATAAGAGGAAAACTTTCACAGTCTGTGCAGGTCTTGCCTCATGACAACCACATTACAATATGGGCACTACCGCAGTCTTGCAACATTTCCCATTCACTTTTTTTTGTATGGGGGGGGGGGGGGGGGGGGATGGGGTTATCCTATAGTCACAGTTAACCAGTCAATTTAGACACCAACATCTACAATAAATGCCTCACAGGTGCAACCAAAAACGCAGCACCAGTGGCTCCAGTGAAGACAAGGATTTCGGGTGGTTCCTGACTGTTATCCACGTGCATGGTTATATCAGTGGGGAGAGGGGAACAAGCTGCTGTCAGACACCTCGACTCATCTCCCAAAGGAGAATAAAAAATGTGAATAAACTGGCATGTTAGGGTAAGATCACACGGCTGGATTTGACGCCGTGTGCGGCGCTGGTTTGGGCACGCTTCCTCACTCAGAACAGCGTCAAGAAAGCCTCCAAAACGCCCCCATTTTCATTGACTCCTATGTAAAACAGTGTTGTAGTTCACAAAGAGGACGCTGAAAAATAAGTGTCATAGGAATGAATGGGGCGCTTCAGAACTTCAGCACGGATTTTCGGCTCATTTTTCTGCGCGGTTTTAGCCGTGTTTTTGCCTGGCTACTAAATTGTATGGGTGCTTCAGGTGACTTTCAGCGTCCACATCAGCCATGTGTAGAAACCCTTTAGGTATGTTCACACGGCCGAAGTACAGACCACAAATACAGTAACTCATTGTTCTCATTGAGAGCTACGAGTACCCGATGTTATCCCCGATGCATATTATGAAATGTCACTTCTTCCCGGCGCTTATGCACCTGGGAAAGTGACCGTCTATGGTCACTTCTAGAAGTACACGCTGGCCAGAACGCACTCCTAAAATACCCAGCGTACTGCGGTACATGTAGCAGGCGCCGCTATACCCAGTGTGAACATACCCTTAAAGTCCAACATGTCACTGGAGGGGGGCGCCCATAAGCCATCAATAGCTTCTTCGGCTGTCAGCTATTCCTCTCCAGTCCCCCATACACACTCAATCGGGTGCGCACATGCGTATAATGGGCTGAAGGGAAATGAGCGGGTACCAGACACCTCTGACAGTGGCTTATCTCCAGGAAAACAGAAGTTAAAATTCAACATATCCAATCCTCTCTCCTGAAAGCATCTGTCAGGGGCGAGTCCCCCATACACATAGGACACTCAGCCAGGCCTTATCTCTAACGTGTATATGGGCCTTAAGGTGGAGACCCCCATACAGCTGATACCACCAGAATAATGCAATGGACACTTCAGGCTGGGATTACACACAGATTTCGGATCCATACTGAGACTGTTCTGAGGTGACCATGTACAATGTATTCACTTGGCCATACACCATAGGGTATGTTCACATGATGTACTGCGGCGCCTACAGTACATGCCTCAATCCATGGGGTGTTTCTGGAGCTTGCGCTAATACGCAGATACTCTCGCGGCGCAGGGGGGGCCGCCCCATAGATATGCATTACTTGTGGCGCATATTCATCGTGAGTAATTGACATGTCACTTATCTCCCTGTGCGTACAATATGATCGAATTGTACATGCAGGGGGACGAGGCGTAATCCATAGACCTGTGGAGTACAATAATTATGGGGCCCATTTCCCCCCGTGAAATACGTGGCGAAAAGCGCCCCAAATTACGCCGTGTGAACATCGCCTTACACTCATCTGAGCGAGCCACTTTCAGCAGGATCAGCTGCCATCCATGCGAGGGCAGGAATCGGCCATGTTGGATCCTTTGTGACTGAGGTGCCAGTGCTAGGATCTGTTTCCTTTCACTTTTCTTCTATTTCCTCTCACTCTGGCCCCATTTAAAGTTAAATTTTAATAACAAGAACCCCCTTTAACATCAGTGTATATTCTGGTTAACATTGGAGAGACAGCAGACAGTCCATCTCCTCATGTACAGGTTGGAGGCAATTCTCACCTTCCTCGTCCTCTTTCCTCCAACAACAATTTCTCCCCAATATGTTTTAAACGTTCCCATCATGGGAGCGGCAATTTCTTTTCTCTTGGTAGATGACAAATTCTAATGTGGCCAATGGTCCATGTTCACACTGTCAGACTGGCGGGCACTGTACGTACGAGGGCAGATTCAGGCTTTATACTAGCAATCGGACATATGTATTAGAACATGTATAGCTGAAGTCAATATTGGAGTGGGGGCCTACAAGTGGCGTTCATTCCTGGGGCCCACCCTACAGCCCCCGACCTGCTACACCCAGGGCCCCTATGCCTCGGGTTTCCCCTGCGGGCCAGTCACTATGTGCGCGCTGTCAGTGGTGTAGCAGCACTCCCCGCGAGTAGCGACCCACCACCGTCCTTCCTCTTTCGCCAGAACATGTTACGCGATTTCCTCCTCATCTATGGCCGCTGTCAGCAGGCTGGCTCATGATTTCAAAGCAGAATGTAATGCAGTCTGACATGTCCTCAGTTTGGATTGGAGACACAAAATAGGCCATAAATATCTGATAGACACAGATTTCACCTCTATCACATATCCCAATAACAAGCCCTATGCTACCTGCTGAGGGGATCTGAACAGTGCACAATACATGATCCCTCAGGATACAATATTCTCAACAGACAATGGTCTTTCCTGAGATATTGGGTCTCATGTATGAAAACTGTCTGTTGTTCACAGCAACCAATTACTATGGGCGACGAGCCTTACTATTAGATGATTTTCATTGCATTTTGATACCACACTCACCAGACAATGTCCCAGACACTGCAGACCTCCAGCTCATGTGATCGATGGAAGATCCAGCCAATCATCATGAACATTTTACTGGTAAAACCTCTGTATTAGTGAGGTGCATGCAGTGATTGGTGAAGTGAACGCGCTACAGTACGTGCGGGACACATGTCCTGTACTGCTTTTTACATGTGTTAGTGAGGGCATGCAGTGATGGTGGCTAGTAACGCCTCTACAGTACAGTGCGGTACTACATGCCTGTACTGCTCTTACATGTATTACTGAGGTGCAAGCAGTGATCGGTGGTCTACCAGCGCCTCTCTACAGTACAGTGCAGTACTACATGTCCTGTACTGCTCTTACATGTATTAGTGAAGTGCATGCAGTGAGTGGTGGTCTAGTGGCGCCTCTCTACAGTACAGTGCGGTACTACATGTCCTGTACTGCTCTTACATGTATTAGTGAAGTGCATGCAGTGATTGGTGGTCTAGTGGCGCCTCTCTACAGTACAGTGCGATACTACATGTCCTGTACTGCTCTTACATGTATTAGTGAGGTGCATGCTGTGATTGGTGGTCTAGGCGCCTCTCTACAGTACAGTGCGATACTTTCATGTCCTGTACTGCTCTTACATGTATTAGTGAGGTGCATGCAGTGATTGGTGGTCTACCAGCGCCTCTCTACAGTACAGTGCAGTACTACATGTCCTGTACTGCTCTTACATGCATTAGTGAGGTGCATGCTGTGATTGGTGGTCTATAAAGCCTCTCTACAGTACAGTGCAGTACTACATGTCCTGTACTGCTCTTACATGTATTAGTGAAGTGCATGCAGTGATTGGTGGTCTAGTTGCTCCTCTCTACACTTCTGTGCGGTACTACATGTCCTGTACTGCTCTTACATGTATTAGTGAGGTGCATGCTGTGATTGGTGGTCTAGTAGCACCTCTCTACAGTACAGTGCGTACTACATGTCCTGTACTGCTCTTACATGTATTAGTGAGGTGCATTCAGTGAAATTGGTGGTCTACCACGCCTCTCTACAGTACAGTTTCAGTACTACATGTCCTGTACTGCTCTTACATGTATTAGTGAAGTGCAATGCAGTGATTGGTGGCCCAGTAGCTCTCTCTACAATTCGCGGCGGGACTACATTCCTGTACTGCTCTTACATGTAATTAGTGAGGTGCATGCGTGATTGGTGGTCTAGTAGCAAACCCCTTACAGTACAGTGTGGTAATACATGTCCTGTACTGCTTTACATTATTAGTGAGGTGGGATGCAGTGATTCGGGGTCTAGTGCACCTCCCCTACAGTACAGTGTGGTAATACATGTCCTGTACTGCTCTTACATGTATTAGTGAAGTGCATGCAGTGATTGGGGTCCCAGTAGTCCTCTCTACAGTACAGTGTGGTACTACATATCCTGTACTGCTCTTACATGTATTAGTGGGTGCATGCTGTGATTGGTGGGCTATAGCGTCTCCCCAGTCGTGTGGGACCATTCCTGTACTGCTCTTACATGTTTGTGAGGTGCATGCAGTGATTGGCGGCCTAGTAGCTCCTCTCTACAATTCGCGGCGGTACTACATGTCCTGTACTGCTCTTGCATGTATTAGTGAGGTGCATGCTGTGATTGGTGGTCTAGTAGCTTCTCTCTACAGTACAGTGTGGTATTACAGGACCTGTACTGCTCTTGCATGTATTAGAGAAGTGCATGCAGTGATTTGTGGTCTAGTGGCGCCTCTCTACAGTACAGTGCAGTATTACATGTCCTGTACTGCTCTTACATGTGCCAGGATGAGCGGCTCCTTTGGGCACCAGATGACTAAGTCCCTGACCCAAAGAAGCTTGTGCCCTCATCATATAGTGATTTCCAGCCGCTCTCTATGATGCTCTCTGGAAGGAGGCGCTTTATCTGGATTATTTTGTTGTCCGCATCATTTTCTTTAACCCATTCCTGGCCAGCTGCTGAGCTCTGTTCCTGATCAGACACATTCTGATATTTCTTCTAGTAATTGTGGCTTTAATATTTATTCTACAAGCTTTTGTCTTTTTCCCCATAATGCACAGGGCTTTACTTTTCATTTATTTTTTATCTCTTAGGGAAACCAGCAGCAACAACAACAAAAAAAAGGGGGGGGGGGGGGGTATGTGTTAAATTTGTACTTGTGTCACTTTGGTTACGGACACTTTTATATATGCATTATACAGTTTCAGGGTCAGAGGCGATTGTTGCGGTTTGGGCCGTCAATACTTTGCTTTTTCCTTATTTCACACACTGCGCCCCCTCCACACACGAGACCAAGAAAAGGCGTTTGGGGCATTCTTTTGGCCAATTTCCTTTGTGCCTGGGGTTGAGATAACAGAGAATACACAGGGCTGATCAGACCCAGCAGTCACATTGTCTGTAGGGACAGAAGCAGGAAGGAAGGTTTCTCACTGAGCTGCTAGTACATAGCTCATCCAGTGATCAGGAAGGCAGGGACGGCAACAAACTATCCCCAATTTCTCCCTGGGGAGCCCTGACCATCTCTGTGCAGCTGCTCCCATGTGAATGAGTGGTTGGCGACCGGTCAGTCTCCGCACTGCATTATGTTGGGGGCATTTTGGGGCTTCCTGCCAAATGATGGAATGTCAGCATCTAGTGCCCAGCATCAGTTACTATTGTAGATCGGGGTATTCCTGGACCACGTACGAGGGGCCGAGCACTGCCCGCAGCAACGTCATCCCCGGGCACCAGATTCCTCAACGACAACTCGAGGGGGGGCGCCCCGGGGGGCCCCTCGGAGGGCGCGCCAGGGGGCCCAGTCTAGGAGCCCCGCTTGGCAGCGCCGCCAGGGGAGCCCACTCTGGAGCCCCGCTCGAGGGAGCCCCCCAGGGGAGCCCCGCTCTAGGGCCCCTCTGAGGGCACTGAGGAGCCCCCTCTAGGGCCCCGTCTGAGCAGCACTGAGGGCCAGCTCTAGGAGCCCCGCTTGAGGCACACTAAAGGGGCCCAGCTCTAGGGCCCGCTCTGACACTAGAGGAGCCCAGGCAGCTCTAGGAGCCCCGCTCTGAGGCAGCGCCGCCAGGGGAGCCCAGCTCTAGGAGCCCCGCTCTGAGGCAGCGCCGCCAGGGGAGCCCAGCTCTAGGAGCCCCGCTCTGAGGCAGCACAGGGGCCCAGCTCTAGGAGCCCCGCTCTGAGGCAGGCGCCAGGGGCCCACTCTAGGAGCCCGCTCTGAGGCAGGCACAGGGAGCCCAGCTCTAGGAGCCCCGCTCTGAGGCGGAGCGCCGCCTAGAGGGAGCCACTCTAGGAGCCCGCTCTGACGCAGCGCCGCCAGGGGAGCCCAGCTCTAGGAGCCCCGCTCTGAGGCAGCGCCGCCAGGGGAGCCCAGCTCTAGGAGCCCCGCTCTGAGGCAGCGCCGCCAGGGGAGCCCAGCTCTAGGAGCCCCGCTCTGAGGCAGCACTAGAGGAGCCCCGCTCTGAGCCGCGCAGCAGGGGAGCCCAGTCTAGGAGCCCGCTCTGAGGCAGCCAGAGGAGCCCGCTCTGAGGCAGCACTAGCAGGCCCCGCTCTGAGGCAGCACTAGGGACCCCGCTCTGAGGCAGCACTAGAGGAGCCCCGCTCTGAGGAGCCCCCCTCTGAGGCAGCATAGAGGAGCCCCGCTCTGAGGCAGCACTAGAGGAGCCCCGCTCTGAGGCAGCACTAGAGGAGCCCCGCTCTGAGGCAGCACTAGAGGAGCCCCGCTCTGAGGCAGCACTAGAGGAGCCCCGCTCTGAGGCAGCACTAGAGGAGCCCCGCTTGAGGCAGCACTAGAGGAGCCCCGCTCTGAGGCAGCACTAGAGGAGCCCAGCTCTAGGAGCCCCGCTCTGAGGCAGCACTAGAGGAGCCCACTCTAGGAGCCCCGCTCTGAGGCAGCACTAGAGGAGCCCAGCTCTAGGAGCCCCGCTCTGAGGCAGCACTAGAGGAGCCCACCTCTAGGAGCCCCGCTCTGAGGCAGCACTAGAGGAGCCCCGCTCTGAGGAGCAGCTGAGGCAGCACTAGAGGAGCACTGAGGAGCCCCGCTCTGAGGCAGCACTAGAGGAGCCCCGCTCTGAGGCAGCACTAGAGGAGCCCCGCTCTGAAGCAGCACATGTGGCTGGGTCCCATCAGAACACACTGGAGCACAGGACATCTACCGCCCCGTCACCCCCTGGCACTGCCCGCGCATCCCGCTGTCCCAGCATCTACCACTTTCCTGCACTCTCCCAATGAAGCCCTCGGATGGGTCCTCCCCATGTTACTCCACCCAGCTGAGAGCTGACTCCCCGCTCTGAGGGCCCTTTCCTTCTCCCTGCATTCTGCCCAGTCCCTCTCCTGCTGACACCCAGACCACCACACAAGCCCTCGGACGCGCCGTCACCCGGCCTCACCGTTCTCCGCGGAGCCGCCTCTCTCCTCTCTCTTTCTGGCCGCTTCCGCTCCGCCCCGGGGCAGATCCTCCCGCGAGACTTCCGGGAGCGCGTCAGTTCCGCGGGCGTAGAGCACACTGCGTCATCACGCCACCAGGCAAGAAAGCTGACGTATGACGCATGAGCGGAAGCTCCGCCATCTTAGTTGTGGGCAATGTTACTGCGCTCAAGCTCGATTTGGCTCAGTCTAGTATTTTTTAAAACCTTGTTCTTAAAGGGGCCTCAGGCTATAGAATTCTCTTAAACAGCTCACATTTTGGTAAAATGGTAGGACAGTAATAAGTAATAAGGGGGGGGGGGGGCTTGTGGAACCCGTGAGACTGTGCTCAAAATTTGTATTGATTATTTTACCACAGTCTGAGCTGTATTAAAACAAAAAAATCCTGGAAAACTTATTTAACCCCTTCCTGGAAGCCGGTCTTATAATTGGCTCTAAGTTTATTTCCTCCCCGGCTTCCAAGAGCCATCACTTTTTTTTCCTTATAAAAAGCTTTTATTGAAAACGTATAAAAAATTAAATAATGTTCATATTATACAATGGAAGTGATCTTCTCAGATGTACATGGAGTTTATTAGTTTACTGTCAATCTGAGAGCTCATAACAAAACACAGGTAAGAAAAGGTATTCACAGGTGGAAGAGCCGTGTACAAACATGAACATAACCTCCCAAGTGTCCCTATTATGGAGCGACAGTCCCTATTTTTAACCCGTGTCCCTCCTAGTTCCATAAATGTCGCTCTTTTTCATTTGGGAAATAGATTTGTGCGTAATAAACATATCTTCTTTTTAACAGTAATATGAGTGCTTCCGTGCTGATATTTATAACAACTTAATTTTCCATTAATGGATACAATGTGATCCTGAAAATGTCTCCCTTCTTGGCTATCTAAAAAGTGGCCTTCTATGTGTTTGGGTGTGGTAGAGGCGGGTCTTGGTGTGATGTCTTGTGTTTGGGTGGTTAGAGGCGGGTCTTGGTGTGATGTCATGTGTTTGGGTGTGGTTAGAGGTGTGTTCTTGGTGTGCCGTCAGGTGTTTGGGTTGGTTCGAGGTGTGTATCGGTGGTGATGTCATGTGTTGGGGGTGTAGTTAGAGGTGTGTCTGGTGTGATGTCATGTGCTTGGTGGTTAGAGGTGTGGCTTGGTGTGATGTCATGTGGTTTGGGGTGGTTAGAGGTGTGTCTTGGTGTGATGTCATGTGTTTGGGTGTGGTTAGAGGCGTGTCCTGGTGTGTTGTCATGTGGTTGGGTGTGGTTAGAGGCGGGTCTTGGTGTGATGTCATGTGTTTGGGTTTGGTTAGGGTCTGGTGTTTGATATGTGTTTGGGTGTGGTTAGAGAGTGTTTGGTGTGATGGTACATGTGTTTGGGTGTGGTTGAAATGTGTCTTGGTGTGATGTCATGTGTTTGGGTGTGGTAGAGGCGTGTCTTGGGTGATGTCATGAGTTGGGTGTGGTTAGAGGCGTATCTTGTGTGATGTCATGTGTTTCGGTGTGGTTAGAGTGTGTCTTGGTGTGATATGTGTATTGGGTGTGGTTAGGAGATGTGTCTCTTGGTGTGATGTCATGTGTTTGGGTGTGGTTTAGGGCGTATCTTGGTGTGTTGTCATGTGTTTGGGTGTGGTTTGAGCGGGTCTGGTGTGAGGGCATGTGTCTTGGGTGTGGTTAGAGGCGTGTCCTGTGTGAAAACATGTGTTTGGGTGTGGTTAGAGGTGTGTACTTTTGTGTGATGTCATTGTGTTTGGGTGTGGTTAGAGGTGTGTATTGGTGGATGTCATGTGTTTTGAGTGTTTCTTTTTTTCTGGTTAGAGGTGTGTTCTTGGTTTATGTCATGTGTTTGAGTGTGGTTAGAGTGTTGTCTTGGTATGATGTCATGTGTTTGGGTGTGGTTTGAGATGGTCTTGGTGTGATGTTCATGTGTTTTGGTTGGGTTAGAGGTGTGTCTGGAGTGATGTCATGTGTTTGGGTGTGGTTAGAGTGTGTAATGGTGTGATGTCATGTGGTTGGGTGTGGTTAGAGGGGGGTTGTGTGATGTCATGTGTTTGGGTGTGGTTAGGGTGTGTCTGGTGTGGATGTCATGTGTTTGGGTGTTTTGGTAGAGGAGGGGTCTTGGTGTACTGTCATGTGTTTGGCGTGTGGTTAGAGGCGGGGATTGGTGTGGATGTCATGTGTTTGGGTGTTGTTAGAGGGGGTCTTGGTGTGTATGTCATGTGTTGGTTTGTTAGAGGTGTGTCTTGGTGTAGGTCGATGTTGTTTGGTGTGGGTAGGAGGTTGTGTCTTGGTGTGATGTCATGTGTTGGGTGTGGTTAGAGATGTGTCTTGGTGTGATGGCATGAGTTTGGGTGTGGTTAGAGTGTGTCTTGGTGTGATGTCATGTGTTTGGGTGTGGTTAGAGTGATGTCGTGGTGTGAGCCATTGTGTTTGGTGTGGTTAGAGTGTGTCTTGGGTGTGATGTATGTGTTTGTTGTGGTTAGAGGTGTGTTCTGTGTGATGTTTTGTGTTGGGTGTGGTTAGAGTTGTGTCCTGTGTGATGTCATGTGTTTGGGTGTGGTTTGAGGTGTACCTTGGTGTGAGGTCATTTGTTTGGGTGTGGTTAGAGGTGTGTCTTGGTGTGATGTTATGTGTTTGGGTGTGGTTAGGAGATGTGTCTTGGTGTTGTGTCATGTGTTTTGGGTGTGGTTAGAGTGTTGTTTGGTATGATGCATGTGTTTGGTGTGGTTAGAGGTGTGTCTTGTGTTGTGTCATGTGTTTGGGTGTGGTTAGTGTGTGTCTTGCTGTGATGTCATGTTCTTGGTGTGGGTTAGAGGTGTGTATTGGTGTGTAGGTCATGGTTTGGATGTGGTTAGAGTGTTATTGGTGTGATTGCCATGTGTTTGGGTGTGGGTTAGAGGGGGTCTTGGTGTGATGTATGTGTTTGTTGTGTGGTTAGAGGTGTGTCTTGTGTGATGTCATGTGTTTGGTGTGTGGTTAGAGGCGGGTCTTGGTGTGATGTCATGTGTTTGGGTGTGGTTAGAGGGCGGGGGGTCCTTGTGTGATGTCATGTGTTTGGGTGTGGTTAGAGGTGTGTTGTGTGTGTTGTCTTGTGTCTTGGTGTGGTTAGAGGCGTGTCTCGGTGTGAGTCATGTGTTTGGGTGTTAGAGGGGGTATCGTGTGATGGTTCATGTGTTGGGTGTGTTCTAGATGAGTCTTGGTGTGATGTAATGTGTTTGGTGTGTTAAGGTTTTTCTTGGTGTGATGGTCATTGTGTGTGGGGTGTGGTAGAGGAGGGTCTTGGTGTGTTGTCATGTGTTTGGTGTGTGGTTGAGGTTCTTGGTGTGAGGTTCCATGGGTTTGGGTGTGGTTTGAGGTGTGTTCTGGTATGAAGTGATGTGTTTTGGGTGTGGTTAGAGGTGTGTCTTTGGTGGGTTGATGTCTGTGTTTTGGGTGTGGTTAGAGGTGTTGTTCTTGGTGTGTTGTCTTGTGTTTGGTGGGGTTTCAGATTTGTTTGGTGTGATGTCTTGTGTTTGGTTGTGGTTGGAGGTATGGTGTGATGTCATGTATTTGGGTGTGGTTAGTGGTGTGGCTTGGTGCGATGTCATGTGCTTGGTGGTGGTTAGAGGTGTGGCTTGTGTGATGTCATGTGTTTGGATGTGGTTAGGGCGTTGTATTGGTGTGATGTATGTGTTTGGGTATGTTAGTGGTGTGTCTTGGGTGGATGCCATGTGTCTGGGTGTGGTTAGAGGTGTGTCTTGGTGTGATGTCATGTGTTTGGGTATGGTTAGAGGTGTGTCTTTGTGTGATGTCATCTGTTTGGGTGTGGTTAGAGGTGTGTATTGGTGTGATATCATGTGTTTGGGTGTGGTTAGAGGCGTGTCTTGTTGTGATGTCATGTGTTTGGGTGTGGTTAGAGGTGTGTATTGGTGTGATATCATGTGTTTGGGGTGTGGTTTAGAGGCGTTTCTTGTTGTGATTTCATCTGTTTGAGGTGTGGTAGAGGTGTGTAATTGGTGTGATGTCATGTGTTTGGGTGTTAGAGGTGTGTCTTGGTGCGATGTCATGTGTTTGGGTGTGGTTCTAGGTGTGTCTTGGTGTGATGTCATGTGTTTGGGTGTGGTTAGAGGTGTGTCTTGGTGTGATGTCATGTGTTTGGATGTGGCTAGAGGCGTGTTTTGGTGCGATGTCATGTGTTTGGGTGTGGTTAGAGCAGGGGCGTCGCTAGGCTGTTTTATTCGGGGCCCGAGCCCCGAATAAAACACCCTGTGCCCCGAGTCTCCCGGGCTCCAGGCCTCTGCCCTGGGCCTGGAGCACCGACTGGCCCTTTAGCTGCATGTGCGTCCGCTAGACGCACACTCAGCTGAGGGCTTCGGCGGAGAGAGAGCGGTGCGCTTCCGCCCCGACGACTGTGGTCGGACCAGCAGTTCGACAAAGCGGGGCCGCCGCGTCCTCACAGCCTGAGGACCCGCCGCGGCCCCCGGGCCTCAGCCGGCAGCGTAGCGATGATGGGGATGTCATTCAGCGACGCTGCCTGTCCTGGGCGCACAGCGGTCACTAGGCCGTGTGCCCGAGAGAGCTGCCGGAGGAGGGGGCTGAAGAGGCGGAGCGCGCGTCGCAGGGGGAGTTAAGGTGAGTATTAATGTTGTTATTTTTATCGCGTTTACCTGCCTCAGTGCACCCATATAATGCCTGTGCCCATATACTACCTGTGCCCCCATATCCTGCCTGTGGCCCCCCTAGACTGCTGTCCCCCTATATGCTTGCCTGGGGCCCCCAAATATATTTGTCTGTGGCCCCCCAAATTTTAACTCCCCTTTTGGCCCCCTTTACCCCTGCCTGTGGCCCCCTTATACTGTTTTGTGCCCCTTTATGCCTCCCTGTGGCCCCCCATATACTCCCCGTGGCCCCATATCCCGGGCCTGGGGGCCCCATTTCCCCCCGGGGGCCCCCTTTCCCCTTTGCCTGGGGCCCCCAAAAAATCCCTTTGGGGCCCAACCATATACTGAAAAACGTGGCCCCTTACCCCTCCCTGGGGCCCCCCTTTCCCCTTGCCTGTGGCCCCCATATCCCTCCCTTGGGGGCCCCCAATATTCCCCTGTGGCCTCCCCAAAATCCCTCCCTTTGTTGCCCTATTTAATGCGGGCCTGGGGGGGGGGGCCCCCATTATGCTGCTGAAACCCCCCCAATACCCTCCCCCTGTGGCCCCCATTACTGCCCTTTTGGCCCCCATTCCCTGTCTGTGCCCCTTTTTAAAATGCCTGCCTGTGGCCCCCTATGCTACTGGGGCCCCCCATATCCCTGTGGGGCCCACATTTTTCCCCTGTGGCCCCCATATCCCGATGTGGCTCCCATATCCCGCCTGGGGCCCCCATTTTGCTCCCTGTGGCCCCCATACGATGCCTGGGGCCCCCAAAAACCCCTTTTGCCTTGGCCACCATATGCCTGCCTGTGGCCACCAAATGTGCCTGTGCCCCTTTTTAAAAATGCCTGGGGCCCCCCAAAAATACTCCCTGGGGCCCCCAAATTATCCCTCCCTGGGGGGGCCCCATTAAAAGGGCCAGTGTCCCTATAAAACCTGCCTGTGGCCCCAATATACGGGCCTGTGGCCCTATATACCTCCCTTTGGGGCCCCTTTTAATTAAAGGCCTAGGGTTTTCCAAAATTTAAAATACGGGGGGCCTCAGGGCCCCCTTATT